>JASCZW010003995.1:272500-295000 GCA_034211315.2 Aedes japonicus
GTAGGCGAAATACGCGTATTTGTTAAGATAAACAATAAAGATAGTTGGAATTAAATGGAAAATAATAATCTTTCTTCTCATTTCTTGTTAAAGTTATTCCACTAAACAGCTCACTCTTTCTAGGATTCACTTCAGGAAAGTTCTGCAGAGAACTTCAAAGAACTGCCAGCTTCAGACGTCGAAACTAAAGAAGAGACAGGATAGCTCGGGTATTGATGTATATCCATAGCGGATGCCGGGGATGTCTCACTATCCATTCAAGGAATAGATATACATGCGTTAAAGCTATAGTATGATTATTATGACTTTTTTCAAGTTTGCTTTCCTACATAATTTGAATGCAATGAGTAGGGAAGGGACCTTCAGGGCCCGGATTGAAGCGATTTGAATGGGGAGAGTGGAATTGCCAACTCCCTGTTGATAACCTTTCGTGGATTTACTGTGGGCACTTCTCTCCACTCATTAAATTCAGAAAGTAAATTCATAGTTGGTCTGGATCTCGAAATACGAGTGATACAAATAGTGCACATGTACACTCGCGCTACGTAGCGAACGAGTTCGGAACAAATTTTTAACCACCCAAAAGTCCTCGACAACCCTAGTAGCACACTTGTTGCCATTTGGTTGAGATGACATAAATATGACTTGCTAAGTCATAATCAAGTTACTACAACTAATTATGATCGTACTGTGCTACTTGAGAACTCGAACATGTCACCATCTGCAAATATGTCAAGCATCTCGAGATTCACGTTATTCAGTAGTTTTACATGTATACTAGTGCAGCACAGTGAGGTAATTCTGAACGTTTAAGTCCATCACCTGGAAGGTCATGATTTCCCGAATAACTTTCCTCAAGACAGTAGATTCATAAATGATCTAGATTTCAGGAAACTGGTAATACAAAAGTACACATGTGCACTTGCATCATTTAGTGGATGAATTCTGAACTAATTTTTGCACTATCCAAAAGGTCTTAGCCACTCAAACAGATTTGTCGGAGACGCCAACTTCGTATATGTCAAGGATACCTAGATGCGGGCTATTCAGTAATTTTATATGCACGCCAGTGCCACGTAGTGCGATAATTCTGAACTTTGAAGTTTATTACCCTGGAGGCGTTGATCTGCTTAACAACTTTGCTCAAGAAAGTTACCTCCAATCTGCAAGGGATCACGGGTTATTATATGATGAAACCAAGAAGGTCAAACCCCAAACAAGAGAAACAAAAACAAAAATAAAGGGGATCCGTGTTTTAGTCGTTAGCTGTTTTTCTATTAACAGAATATACTGCCTTTATATGGTTATAACATTTGAAACACTTTCTTGGGACAAGTTGCTCGTCAAACGCTAAGGAATATGAAGAAAATGCTTCTGGAGCATTTACATTCAAGCTGAGTAAATTATTAGAATGGCTCTCAAAAAATTTTAAAAATTTCAATTTTTGATGCCAAATTGTGAAGAAAAATGTCAAAATATGATTTTCGGTGGTTTGGGTCCCAATTAACAGTTTTTCCATAGTTTTTAACAAATGTGATGAAAAACCAATGGGCCTGTTTGACTTAGGGAGCATTATATCTCCACAGTTTGAAAGAAACATTAAATTTTCTGCGTTATCTAATGTACATAAAGGGAATGCTAGATTTGTCTGAAATTAATGAGATATTTCTTGTAAATTTAAGTCAGATAACGCCTGAATCTAGTCTTTTGTGTGGAAGATTGGAAAAATTGGTGTATGGCGTATGAAAGATTGCAAACAATTTCGTTGTTTACGCTTCCTTTGGATTATACTCAACGAGGGGAAATTTTACGCGCATTTTAAAATTCATAATTTTTTCTGTGTCGGTTTCCTGCAGTAGGTCTAAATACCACTATTTCTAGCCATTGAGACTGCATCTCAAACTTGTTTTGAATCTGAATTAACAGCGAGATCAACACTGTTTTGCCGTTTTGAAACATTTCTGGGAATATTCCGTCTGGTCTTTCAGATTTGAAAAGCCGAAAAGATCTCAATGCATATTCTACCCAGGCTATCTTATGGCTTTGATTCATTGCAGATGCGTTTGCGTGAATTTTACAGTTTTCCCATAGGGTTTCTGTCAAATTTATGTCAACGGAACGCAAACGTATCTATTGTGGGTGACCCTTTAATGTTGAAGTGTAGTCAACCAGTCAAAGCAATCTTATGTTTTTGAAAAAATCTACCAACCCTAGACCCCTAGCAACCTAGTCTGTTGACTCCCAATAAACGAGAAGTTCATAGTTTTCACCTATTTATTCAAGCTCCTGGAGAATCTCCTCCTACCTAGTCCACTCAAGACTTAAAGATTTTATCAGCCAAGTATTTTGTGGCGTTTTATGTTTCATCAGACATTTGAAGTGTCCTTGTAGAACATCTTACACCTTCAAGTGATCCATCACTGTTTTCTACACAAAAAAACAGATCCAGAAAATTTAGTTTCCATAACCAACTTTAACGTTTCACACTCCATACCCATTTCTCAGATACCAAATTCAAAATTCAGATTTCCAAGAAAAGTATGTTTAAAAGATTCCATCTTCCACGCTATATCATCTCTCTAGTGGAATCCTAAATGGTTACGGAATGGCAACATAATTATTTGGCACATTGAAGCAAAATTGCATACAATTAAATATTTCGTGATACTTGAAATAAGTCTGAAAAAATTGAAATTATTTGTGCCCTAAACAATTGGAGTGGCGATGCTGATCGACAAACGGCAATTTTCATGTTCTAGTGTCCTTCACCTTCACCTTCACTTTCAACAATTACGAAGTTGTCAATAAACTAATTCAATTTACGAACCAGCGCGAGATTTAGGTAGGCGGTATGAGGGGAATTCGGGTAAAATGGACAATTTACTGAGGTCAACCCTAAACAAAACCATTACTATTCAATTTTCCGGACATTTTTACCTAAGGACAGTGCAAGTAAGAGCATTATTACAAGCGCTGATCTTCAAAACAGCATGATATATATGAGATTATAAAATTATGAGGGGAATTCGGGTAAAATGGTCAACTTACTGAAGTCAACCCTGAACAAAACCATAGTCATTCGAGTCTCCGGACATTTTTACGTAAGTACAGCGCAAGTGAGAGCAATATTACTGGGGCCAATCTTCCGAACCACATGGTATATGAGTTTATGCATATGTGAGGGAAAATCGGGTAAAATGGACCACTTTATGGCATCCGTAAACTTTATGGCAAAGTAAAACTTGTAACATACAGTGCATTTGGGTTCTTTATAGTAGCACCAAGTTTAGTTTTTGGGTAATAGCTCTAGTTTACATCGAAAATGAGGGGAGAAATGGGCAAAATGGGACTCTTACTATGGTCAACCCTAAATGAAACTAACACCAATCGATTTCCCGCATTTTATTCATAAGATAAGCTATTTTTCAGGACTTTTACCTTGCGCCGTTTAAATTAATGGGATTTTGGATCCATGTTTGCCCACTGTGCGGCGGGTTGGGTCTTACATGGAAAATTCATTGTAAAGAATGTCCCACATAAAATATAAAAATCGCTGTAGAAAATTACCCATTGGGAATTTTCTCTTGAAAATATGGGTAGAAGTAGTTTAGAGTGGTTATTGTTGTACTTTTATCGCTGTTAGTTTTCGAAGATTGGAAAAATGGCGTTACCAGAAAAGTAACGTCACAATTTGATTTTGCGTAAGCACCTGGAAAATCCTCAACTCTATCATCAACGGTGAGCATCTAACGGAATCAAAAATGCGGTCAGAATAGATGTTCGCGAAAGCGTTTTAGCAAAAATTTGAATGTGTCCAGGTCTTACGTTCAGAGAGCCAAGGACCAGGAGGGACTGCATACGTATACACTTAGATTATTTAACAGAAATCTGTAGAGTTTTACCGAATTCTCAACAGCTGAACGTTCGGTAATCCGATTTTACGGGTTCCGGTAAAATTTTACCGAAATCCGGTAATTTTTTTACAGATATCTGTTAAATTTCACCGAAATCTGTCGAAATCATCGAAATTCGGTAAAGCTTTACAGATTTCTGTAAAAAATCTAAGTGTGTACTAACTGCAGAAGGCTGCGAATCGTGACGAACGGCAAACCCTCAACGCACCGAAACTAAGACCCATCGAAAAATACTCGGCAATTATGAAACAAGCACTACGAAAGCATCCCAAGGGGGTCAAATCTGAGAAAGATGTGAAGAAAAAGTGGGTTTCCGAACAGAAGAAGATACAATCAGATGTTGTTCAGAACCTAATGAGTGGAGATAAGCGTTCGGTTATGGTATTGTAGTTGAAAAAAATATATATTCCAAAAAAATAATGAAGGGTTAAATTTTATTGTCTGAAAGTTTGAAATAAATCGAGCAACTGTATAATTATCTACAGCGTTTTTTCAGTGGTGCAATTTGATGTGGGACACCCTTTAGTTGAAAGTGAAATTTTAAAGAAACGTCAATGTTCACTGTTTTTCATTGTGCTTTGGCATATTATTCCAATGACAACAGGTAGCAAATGGGCAAACATAATGAGGTGCCAGGCAACACTGTAGAATAAAAGCCTTTCCATTCCTGGCTCATCAATCTGCCACGACAAAACAATTGATCGTTAGAAAACTGCATCGGAGCTCAGCTTTGGAATCTGTGTTGGATTCAAGAACGCCACAAATATACTGTCATCCATTTGTTGGCTACTGAACAGTTCTCCACCTAGATGGCACTACCAAATAAAGCATTAAGAACATAGTCAATGAAGCGTTGCTTCAAGTTATAGCACAACCAAACAAATGACAAAACAAAATGAAGAGTTTTAAAATAAATTTTTCTCAAAACAATGTATGAATGTTTCAAACTTTCAAATCCACCCAAGTCTTGCAATGAACGCTAGAATGATAACTGTTTAAAATCTGAGTCAAAATATTACCACATGTCAACAGCTACGTAGCCGCTGAAATCAAGTCTAAAGATCAAATCATTAGTCGTACGGGATCGCATGTCAAAACTTAAAGGGATAATAGTTGTTTCGGCAAAAACACGACATCGTCACACACCTTGTTTTATAAATAATTTATTTCATTCCATGAATTAAAAAATGCATCATCGACGTACCATTTACGTATTTCACGGCTCTCACCGTACAGAATCTATTATCTTATATCGTAGCTATCCTAATTCTGTCCTTAAAGCTAATACTTTCACGGTAACTGCTTTCTCCGCGCAATTCTAACCCCCTTTTATTATTCTATCCCTTCACATTATCGAACGGGCGCAGCACTCCTGGAGGACCACCGAAACTTCCAGTGAACGAAGAACCACTGCCCGCCACCGTAACAGAGGAAGGCCTGCTTCCTGTTGTGGAGCTGAAGCCATTGCCAGGACCCGATGGGGGCAAAATGGTGCCGTCTGGTTTCACGTGACTACCCGGTTGTTTCTGGTTACCTAAGAGGCCCGGAGCTCCACCGAAACTACCGGTAAACTTGTTACCCACATACTGGCCTGGTCGTTGCGTTACGGGCGATTGGGCTTGCGGTTGCTGTTGATGATGGTGGTTGTGTTGTTGGGTGAAGGTACCGGTATAGCTTCCTCCAGAGGATTGCGTGGGTTGTTGTGGCTGGTAGCTGGGTAGTGGTTGGAATGGACTTGGGGGTCTGACGATATTCGGTACCTGAGTTTGAGGGTATTGAGGTTGAGGTTGAAACGAAACCGGTCCCTGCGGTGTCGAAGGGATTGTGGGAGTTGTGGGTTTGTAGGCGGTTCCGAGATTTTGTTGGTTGCCGAGGAAACCTGGAGCTCCACCGAAGCTGCCGGTGAATTTGTTGGGCGCTGTGGTAGGAGTGGGTGCTTGAGATAGTGTCGGTTGAAAGTGAGTTGTTGGAGGAGTCGGGTATGTTTGTGGGGAAGCTGGCTTGATGGGTTGAGGAGTTGAAGTATAAGCTGTACCGAGATTTTGTTGGTTCCCTAGAAAACCTGGGGCCCCACCGAAGGATCCGGTGAATTTCTGAACCGGGGCTTCTGTGGGTTTGAACTGAGGTTGCTGAGGAATCTGTTGAGCTGGGGTTGATGGCTGATACTGTGGTTGGTGAGGAATCTGATGATGTTGAGGTGCTTGAGGATGTGAGTGCTGTGGAGTCTGGGGTTGAGGAGCGGCAAATGGTGGTATGGATAGAGGAATCTGAAGTGGAACTTGAGAGTTTTGGGGAGCTCCTTGATTAAAGTTTACTGGAGGATTGTCATGAGGCAGCGTAAGACCTTTGTCCAGGAAAGGTGAACCGAATGGATCTTTTACGAAAATTGGTGATCGTTCGGTACCGACATCTACCTTGTACCCTGGCAGCTGCTCTCCGGGGAAAAGAGGTGGGATTAGTCCATTCAAAGGCTTCTGCGCAAACGTGATCTGTCCATCACCGATTGTAGGGATCTTTGCATTGCTGACAAACTGGAATGCTGTTGTTGGTGCTCTGGGAGTAGTGACCGATAACAGAGGCTGATTTTGTTGAGGCAAGGCTGATGCAACCGATGGAAACTGCACAGGTTCGATAATCCCTGAAGCATAACTGGGAAGTTTAAAATTCAAGTTTCCATGATAATTGTTAGTGGGTCCATGCAGGGTATCTCTGTTCGCTTCCGGTATAAATCCAACCGACGACAGTCCGGTGGTTCCAAGATCCGTGTACGGTGTTACTGGATTACCATAGCTATCTTTGGCCACGGTGGATGAAGGGGTCACGGGAGACTTGAAGTCCCCATTCGTTAGTTCATTGTTTAACCCACCAGGAATTGCATTCAAAGCGGCATCAGCTGAGAATCCTAAATTCCTTGCACCTCTAGACACGGATGTAACCTGAGGCTCAATCTGCTTAATCGATAGTTTGATGATTTTGCTATCGCTTTCGGGGAGCTCATTTGCTTCGAACTTGTCGATCGATCGGGCGGAGATTGCTGCAAGCGAAAGGGAATAATAATTGATGAGATTGCACTAACTCATAACTCAGCTCAATCGAAGCGTAGAATTGTCGATCTATAAATTACCTGCCGTTCCTCCGCCGCTACCACGATCCACCTTTCCCGGTGACTTTTCCTCCGCAGTATTATCCGATGATTCAACAGCTGTAATAAAATGAAATGACTCAAGTTAGTTTCGAACATTCCATCCTAATAGAAGCTAATCATCGACAAGCGGTAAAAAGCACCAATCAAACGAAAGAAGCATGCATACGATGAAAGGATACCTTCGTATAAACTAAGATGTCACGAATCGTTTGGACGGTAGTAAAATCTGTAATAGAAATCCATAATCGAAAGCTTTTTATGACCAGCCAGCTGGAACTTGATCACCCAACCGGTCTATGATTGGCATTGAACTTGAACTTGCGGGAGGAAGCGAAGCAGAAGACAATCACCACCACTAGCAATCGAATCAGAGATGAAGTCATCGAACGCGATTGCTTTACTGATTTCAAGAAAATTGCAGCGGTATTGCATGGTTATAATTTCTTATTCCGAGTCAAACAAAATCGAGAAAACTAGACGTGTTATTAAGACCTGTCCCCTCCCTGAGGGGGGGCATCAAGCGGAAAAGGTTCAGATCCGCTTATGACGGAATAAATTGGCTGACAGCAGGAGTGCGTCATCATCAGAACACGCCTTATCCTGTCGGATCAGCATTAGATCTGATTTATTCGTTCGGCACTCTGTCACGTATTTCATATTCATAGAAGCTTGATTATCATTATAACAGACGCTGTTGTGACGCCTTCATTACACATGTGGAACCGGAACAAGTTAGTGGATTGTTTGACACTTGATTGGATCATCAGGATATATAGTTACGGATGAAACAAAATGCTATCATTGAGGAATCAAATTTCGATATATAACGTGATCGGTTGCATATCATGTTCGTTGAAATTGTTGTGCTTGTTTTTTTACTTAATTTTTCCTAACTCTAACAACTACAGCATAGGATCAGAATATCGGTAAATTCATATGATATTCACAAATGAATATCAATGGAATATTACAGTGAATATAACATTTCTGATATAACAGTTGGAAATGTGGAAATGCACTTTTCCACAAAATTGTACAATTAGTCAAGAGCTACAATTTCAAACCTTCTCAACTCAGAAATCAAGCTGACCAATGCATTAGGTCCATTAGGTCCTAAGTAGCATTGGGAGATTCTCTTTGTCGATTTTCTATTTGCGTTCCTACGACTATCTAAAGTCATGTTCAACTATTTTGAACACACAGTACGGAAATATAAAATGTAACAAAGGATCCAATACGTCAAAAACATCAGCAAATCGTTTAATAGACAAACTATTAACGAAAGAGAAAGTCGACGAAGAGTATCTCTCATTGTTACTTAGGACCCAATGCATTGTTCAGCTTGAAATACAACTCTGAAACAAAGTTAGCGGTAAGTTAATCCCACTGATACGAAATTACTATTTATTGCACTGGTCTGAGTTTGAGGCACTGAGGAAAGGGTCACCCACAATTGATACGTTGCGGATGCGTTGACGTAAATTTGACAGAAAACCTATCGGAAAACTGTCAAATTCACGCAAACGTGTCCGCAACGTATCAATTGTGGGCCAGCCAGAAGTCTGTCCAAAGTACGATGAACGCGTGTGTATCAAAGAATAGAGCAATAAAGGATGTATTTGTAGAAAACGGCACACACAAAAATGTTTATCCAAATTCAGCCTCTTATCAGATTTTTTTTGATACTTGAACACTATAAATATCTTTTCGTTAATTCGCTTTCGTTCGTTTCGTAAACAAAGATTGATTTGATAAAGCATTTGTCTCGTTAATTCCAAGAAACATTCATATTGCTTGTTTTTGGTGAAATGCTATCACTACACCTTTTTGTATAATGCACTAAATTTATTTCGTTAGGAACAGCCAACCACGGCTCCTCTTATATCGTACTCGTTGTTGATGTTGCTGCTTGGGGTAGGAGAGAATTATTGATTTATCCCAAAATAAAAATAGAAGCCCTGTCAAAAGTTGTGACTTCATACAAATTAATCAGTTTACTACTCACGAGTTATCATGGCCTACACGGCCATTTTATTTTTACTAAGGAACCGAGTACTAATTCCAGGCATCCGTCAACAGAGCACTGCAGAATTTTATAAATTTAAAAGAGATGTATTTCTAATTTATGAATTCACTAACCTTTCTTGCTTACGGAAACTCCTGGGCCTTTTTTCTCCCTTCCCTCAGAGATGGAAATAATATTTAACACCAAAGCTAAGCGGAATGGTATAAAAATTGTACTTGTCCTTCTGATAAACCCTGGACGTTTTCAAATTTTGACGAAGTTAATTTTCACCCATAAAAGAATTAAAAACACCCACCTCTGGAACTACATGAAGTGGTTACAAGGTGGGTACTTTTTACTCACATTGTATGTTTAGAAATCACCCATCTTTTTGGTGAGTGATTTTTATACATAAAATGTGTAATCTAAAATCTCCGTTTATGTCCTAAGTAACATTGAGAGATTCTCTTCGTTGACTTTCTCTTTGGGTAATAGCTTGTCTATAAAACGATTTGCTAATGTTTTTGATTTATTTATTTAAAAGGCCCACCAAATTTACAAAAAATGCAACTCTTCTGTCAATCTGCAATATTATCTGAATATCTGTGTTCAGCTTAATGCAGCAATCAATTCCGAATTGGAAGAGTATAATTCAGAACAGAGAGTGAAATCAAATCATGTCCTAAACAGTTTTTCAAGTATGTCAGAACAAAATTAAAATCAAACAAATTTCCTTCAAAAATGCATCTCGGTGACAAAAGCGCTGGAGACCCTGGTGAGATTTGTGGCATGTTTGCAAAGTTTTTCCAAGAAATTTATTCGACATTTTCAGATAATGAACGCGATCTAGATTATTTTTCATTCTTTCCTGCATCCTCATATGACATTAGAGTTAGTCAGATACATGCTCAAGACATTCTTGCTGTTTTGAAAAATCTTGATGCTGCGAAAGGTGCGGGACCTGATGGAATTCCTCCAGCATTTATGAAAAATCTTGCATTTGAACTAACTTCGCCTTTATTTTGGCTCTCTCAATTTGTCACTTGATTCAGGTCAGTTCCAAAAATTTGGAAAACCCATACCTAATACCCATTTATAAGTCAGGAAAAATACATCGATACTCGCAATTACCAAGTGGAATTGCTATTATGTCTAGCATCCCAAAACTCTTTGAAGCTATCGTCAGCAGAAAACTGTTCAACCAAGTACAAATGTTAAAACAAATTCGCAGCATGGATTTTTTCAAAGGACGCTCAACTTCCACAAACTTGTTAGAATTCTAAACTATTCATTAAACGCAATGGACAGCGGCAATCCATGTCAACGTTGCTGTACACTGATTTTAGCTAGGCCTTTGACCGTATTGACATTCCTCTGTTACTCTACAAGTTAGCAAAAATAAGATTTGAGGATAAATTTCTTAAATGGATACAATCGTATTTAATAAATCGGCAACAAGTAGTCAGTTTTATTGGGAAAAAGTCACACCCTGTTCATGTATTATCTGGAGTTCCCCAAGGCTCGCATCTTAACCCTTTGCTTTTTATTTTGTTTGTCAATGATATTTCTTACATTCTTAAGCAGGTCAGAATTTTCATCTATGCAGACGACATGAAGCTATTTATGGAAATTAAGAATGACCAAGATAATGTAACTTATGTAAACGAAATATTATTATTTGATATATGGTGCAAAAAAAAACTTACTAGAAATAAACGTTAAGAAATGTAACTTAATTACTCTCAGCAGAAAACGAAATACACCACAAATTACTGTTTCTTTAGGAAATTGTAGAAAAATGCAAGAGAGTCAGAGACTAAGGTGTTATTGTAGATTCTAAGCTTAATTTTATCGACCATTACAACACAATTATCCATAAAGCAACCAATATGCTACGTTTTATTAAACGCTTTGGTCAAAACTTTCATGACCTATATACGATCAAAACATTGTACGTTGCATACGTCTGGTCTATTCTCGAGTATTGTAGTGTCATATGGTCTCCTTTTATGAAAACACATGAAGAACGATTAGAATCAGTACAAAAACAATTTCTTTTGTATGCTCTCCGTTAATTAGGCTGGACAAAATTTCCACTTCCGTCTTACGAAGCATGATGTATGCTTATTGACATTCAAACTCTACAAGAACGAAGGGAATTTGCCATGATCTCTTTTGTAAACGATATTGTATCACATCGCATTTCCTCCCCTAACTTATTATGTAGTCTAAATTTCTACACTCCCTCGCGGCATTTGAGGAATCGGAACTTATTTGTTAAATATCAATTGGACAAACTATGCGAAGTTCGGACCAATTAACCGAATGATGTCTCTCTATAATCTGCATTGTGAATCAATTGACCTAACAATGTCACGTAGTAACCTAAGACAGTATTTTGTTTCTAGGTGATCTTTAAGAAGATAGAATTAAGTGTAAATATGTAGCCTACGATCGATTGACGAAAAATAAAAATAAATAAATAAATATTGGATCCTTAATCACACTTTATACTACCGCACTGTGTGTTGAAAATACTTTAACATATTATAACATAGCCATATATTATAAGTCGACAAAGAGAGTCTCTAATTGTTACTTAGGACCTAATAAGTTGTTTAGCTTGATTTGATCGCCCTCACCATCACTTCAAACCGTATCGGGCGCAACTAAAAGCGCTATCAAAATTGTGGCGCGACTATCGGAAAGCATCAGGCGCTCAAATTTAGCAACGCGATAGTGGCGCGAGAGAGGGTTGCTATTCGACTGCCAATTGTCAAAAATCTCCAATTGGTTTGTTGTTTATTTTTGTTTACGCAATCAGGATTAGTGGCAAATTTTGAATTTGATTTAAAGAAAATTATTGCTTTATCAACTTTAAGTCAATTTGGTTTAATAATAAGAATTTTATCAATAAGGTCGTGCAATGCCTTTTTCATGATTTCTCCTGGATAGATTTTTGGTTGGCATGAAAGAGAACCATTAGCCACAACGGCCGCTCCGGCCACTTCTGGGGTGTCCCGGGGGAACCTCTAGGAGATGTTCCTCATTCTTTTTCATCAGACTTTCAGTAGGCCTGAAAAGAACCATTAACCACATTGGCCTCTCTCGGAACCTCTGAGATACCCCGGGGGAACCTGTAGGAGTGTTTTTGCACCAAACCACGTCGTGCGACAGCTCTTTTTTTTTTTATTTCACCTGGAGAGTTCTTCGGTAGGCATGAAAAGAATAATTCTGTCACCGAATCTGTCAAACTGATGATGGCGCGCTAGTTTAGCAGCGACCAATACAGAACACGGTAACAAAATATAGTAGCAACCGGTGTGAGATTGAGTGACTAAAATAAAATGACAGCTCGATGCGCTAATATTTTAGTCGCCAAGATAGTTGCGCCCGATACGGATGCTCTAAGTTTCACTAGCAGATGCGTAATCGTTGCGAAGATGGAGTCGGAAGAACAGCAGCGGCACAAAGAAATTTATGGCGCAAAATTGATCTCTGTATATGCAAGGAGATCGATTTTTTGCGCCAAAATTTCTTGTGATCTATATACGCGGTGTTCAACAAGTTCGAATACAAGTTTTCATCATTGCGTAGGTATGCGCCATGTACATATTCTGCATTGGTATTGGTGTCAGCTTTAGCTTCATTCATACGCTACCGAATGTGCGCGGTGTTGACATTCTGTTAGTTGTTGTTCGTTTGTTACGCGCGATGAAAGAGTATCGGGACTTCGTAATTAAGCGTTTTTGAACGGTGAGCGACCCGGCGATATATTCCGGCTGCTGAAATCGCATGGGGTCAAGCGGAACTTTGTCTACACGACCATCAGGCGATACCGGGAGACGTCCTCGACCAATGACCGTGCGAGATCCGGTCGGCCGCGTTCAGCGAGGACGCCACGGGTCATCAAGATCGTGAGGAGCGAATTCGGCGCAAAAAGAACCGCTCAATCCGGAAAACGGCTGCAGATCTCAACGTTTCCATTGGAACCGCTCACACCATACTCACCAAGGACCTTGGTTTCAGGCCTTACAAAAACGTAAGGTCCATGGCGTTTCGGAGGCTACCAGCAAAAAGCGGTTGGATCGAGCTAAGAGGATCCTCTCTCGGCACGCTGGTCAGGAGTTTGTTTTTCGGACGAGAAACTGTTCGTGCTGCAGCAGCCGCTGATGTGCAAAATGACCGGGTGTGGGCGCCATCGAGGGACAGCATTCCTGAATCAATATAAACATCCCTCGGTTCCAAAGTGCCGCGTCGGTGATGGTTTGGGGGCGGTATGCAAACGTGGTAAGCTACCCTTGGTGTTTATTGAAAAAAACGTCAAAATCAACGCGGCGTACTACAAAACTGAGGTTTTGGAAAAGGTTGTTGCCCCCAGTCTCCGAAGCCTCTACGGCGATGAGCACTACGTGTTCCAGCAGGACGGTGCACCAGCCCATACGGCAAATGTGGTTCAAGCCTGGTGTCAGGACAATTTAACCGACTTTCTGGACAAAACTTTGTGGCCTCCCAGCTCCCCGGACTTGAATCCTCTCGACTTTTTTGTTTGGTCCTATATGATGGCGAAGCTGAACGAATACAAGGTCAGCACTTTGGATCATTTCAAGACGGTAATTCTCAAAATCTGGGACGAAATGCCCATACGGTCCGTGCGTGCGCCTGCGACGCGTTCGAGAAACGTTTGAAGCTCGTTAAGGAGTACAAAGGGGGTCATTCCAAGAGAAATGTTGTAAACGTTCCTTGTAAACATAGCTTTCAATAACATAAATCCAAAAAATAAAAAAACATGTTTTCATTTTTTAACAAATTTTGAAAGTGTATCCGAACTTATTGAACACCGTGTAGTGATAAGGATCTGGCATGTGGTGAGTTCAAGCTTTCAAGAGGGATCCTGCAGGTCAGTTTGAAGATGTGGCAGCGAAACTTGAATATAAGCAAAACTTTTCGAGCATTTCGCGCAGATTTGAAAAAAAAACGTGAAGGGGCCACACACGTACAAAGTCCAAAAGGCACCTAATCGCGATGAACGGCAGAATACGGTAGGTAAAACACGTGCACGGAAGCTCTACACCCAGATGTTGACGACACCTCATTGCCTTGTTATGGATGATGGGACGTATGTAAATGCAGACTTCCGGCAGCTTCCGGGGCTCCAGTTTTTCACTGCTCATCATAAATTCGATGTCTCTGAGGACGTTAGAAAGCAGAAGATGTCAAAGTTTACCAAAAAATATGTTATTTGGCAAGTTATTTATTCGTGTGGAAAGCACAGCACCCCATTCGTGACAACTGGAACGGTCAATGGGCAAGTGTACCTAAAGCAATGCCTCCAAAAGCGTCTTCCTAGTAGCACACATGTTGCGTACCAGTTAAAAAACCTTTAATGTCACCTAATTGAGTCACAATCAAGTTGCTACAACCAATTGTGACAGATTTGTGTTCCTTGGGTACTTCCTCTGCTGAGGTCACATGATGATCTTACGATTTTTTGGCGATTTAGCTCCGGCTATTACCTCCAGGAGATTTTGGTGGCACAAGGCTGGGGAGGTCGTGCCGAATCATTTAACTTCAACGCAATCTCCTGAATCGAATGAAGATATGAAGAAAATATGGCTTGCCATGTAAAAAATTGTCCAAATGTTGTACAGGACCTTATGAGTAGTGTAAAGAAGAAGGCTCGTGCATTTGGATATGGAATTGAAATTGAAAAAGACATCAACGAGAGAGGCTCTAGAAGTGGACAGTAATTTGTAGCTAGAACGAAGAGAACTGAAGAAAAAAAAGTATTGATGGCTCCGTTACAGTACGGCAGGCTGTGAAATTGAGAGATGCAGGGGCTTATTACGGTTTTCAATTCACGGTGAAAACGAAGTGAAAAAAAAACCTTATTACGAATGTCACCCAACTGAAAAAAATCAAAGAGTTCATCCAATATGACGATTCGAATGAACTCGGTATTATTATGGTTGCCACGACACCACCACGCCACCGAAAAAAGTGACGCAAACCGTAGATTTTCTGAGGGCTACTACGATTTTCACTTCACCATCACTTTCACCTCACAGAGTTTAATTTTGGTCACGGTGATACCAGCAATAGCATAAAAAGTGAGGTGATGTGTAAGTGAAGGTGACAACCGTAATAAGCCCCACAAGTTGAAAACGAGCGGAAGGGTATTTGAACGGTGTATGCGATCGAGCATACATTTTTTACCAAGCTGCCCTATATGCGGGGTATGCAAGTCGGGGTTAGGGGGGGGGGGAGAATGTGCGACTGATTGTGCTCATATACTAAGCATTGCTTGATCTGGTTCTAGTGATTTGTTTGTTTCCCTCTCCCAATGCTCAACATGAGCGAACAAAATTATCTACTTCTCCGCTTGACTCACTTCCACCTTGGCTGTTCAAGAATGAAAATCGACTCGATGACCAAAAGTTTAGCTGTTTCTTATTCGGTAAAAAAAATTACAGTTTACCGTAAAAACAAAACACTTTAATGCTTACGGGTACGTGGTTTCACGTGAGGATCTTCCTCATTCTTGGAGACTATCACCTAAACCCTACGTGATTTTACACTAAGAATTCGTTAGATTCCTTTTTTGTGCCGAGATTTTTTTTTTTAGAGAACATTCAATTAGGTTTTTGGGTGAAATTCAACTGAAACTTTATGTACCAAAACGACCCGATTGTTTGAGAGTATCAAGTTTTATCAGGGCGGAAAAGACAAGCAGCGTGATCAGTTTTGGGATTTGACGTTGCATGGTGGACACTTTTTCACGCTCGTAGTTAATATTTTTTAAATTATTTTTTCTAATTAATAACATCTTACCCATTGGGTATTTTTGCTTGAAAATTTGGGTAAAGGTAGCTTAGAGTGGGGGACTTCCAGTAACTTCCAGGGCTACTATTCTTCACCGCCCAGCACAAGTTTGATGTTCCGGAGGAAGTAAGGAAGCAGCAACTTTCAAAATTTGCCATGAAATACAGGATTTGGAAAGCGATCTGCGTATGTGGCTATCGGACTACGCCGTTCTTGACTACCGGGATTGTAAACGGGAATATCTACTTCAAGGAGTGTCCAAAAAAGCGTCTGCTTCCTCTGTTGAAGCGACACAAGGGCCCTTCGATCTTCTGGCAAGATCTAGCTTCGTGCCACTATTTGAGTGTTGTCCTGGAGTGGTACGAAACCAACGGGGTCACTTTCGTACCCAAGGACATGAACCTTCCACTCTTAACGCATCGGAACTAAGACCAATCGAAATATACCGGGCTATTATGAAGCAAGCACTACGGAAGCATCAAGGAAGTCAAATCTCAGGAAGACATGAAGGAAAAGGGGTTTTCCGTACAGAAAAAAGTGCAAGGAGATTTTGTACAGAACCTAATGAGTGGAGTTAAGCGTAAGGTGCGAGCGTTCGGTTCTACCGCGTTTTTTCCTTGATGCAATTTGATGTGGGACACCCTCTATTACTCTGTTGCTTTATTGTCTATAACAAGCATGGTTTGTTTAATATTTCAAAGCCTAAGTTATGTGAATAATTATCCTTCAATATTTAGACGTTAATCCATCTGGTAACTTCTTATCTATCGGAACTTACCTTCAGAAACGAGCATTAGACTCAGAAAATTGCATAGCCTTGGGATGAAGTTCCCAATTGTAGGGACTTATCAAAAGCAGGCGGATTGCTTTTCAATCATGAATGAGCTCAATCTGTACAAGCGACTAACATTATTATATGAGGGCCATTCCGTGCATGTGTGCGAAGGCTAATTTAAATAGGCCAGTTCACGATTCTCTGCAATCGTCAATTTCCTCAACCCGCTCCTGCGTTTTACCCATCCGCTCTCGAAAACAATCAACCAAAACATGTCCATTGCTATGATCAAAAACACGTCTACTTGCATGTTATGAAACAGACGTACATGACCAAACTTTTAGTTTGTCATTGATCTTTAGATTGGAAATGTGTATTTCTTATTTCATTCACTCTCACGGAAATATTAGTCAAAGCGACTGTGACGACAAACGGGACGGTTTGTTAAAAAAACAAACAAATGCAAGAGACAGCAGGCCTTACGTTACAATGCCGGTGCGCTATATCCCTGGTTAACATAGAAGAGAGGACACATGGATTCTCTCAAAAACAGCAGTGTTGCCATAGCTGCCGGTCAACAACGGAGCATTATTTATCGTTGAGTACTGCTGGACAGCTCCGAAACATAGGGTATGTGTCCCTTGACTCAGTCTATTATTCAACTATCAACTACATTTTTGATTATAATTCTTAAAGTTTTTAAGCTGAAGGCTAGATTCAACTAGTTCTACACTTGCTAAGATAAGTTTGATAAGACATTTGGTAATATGTATCACGAAAAGTTACACAACTCTTTTCATAATGTCAGAAACATTCGAGGGATATGGATTTAATGTCGGTCTACAGGTACCAAATTGGGTCTATTCATGGATGCAACTTCATCCCATTCGATGAATTTATTACTAAATGCAGACTTTGTTCGGTTTTTTCTTCTTATTCTATGAATTAAGGCATTGCCAGCTTTATTCGCTTTACTTAACACAAAATTTAACAAAACAAACTAAAGTAAAACTGCATTGAAACACATAAGTGGTGTTCATATATGATTTACTAGCCATTCAATAATGAAAACATTATAAATCACTATACAACGACTTAGTTCCTTCGGTTTGTGTTTAGATGAGCCACTTGAATATAAGCAACCGCAAACACATGCATTTCCACTTGAAATTTTACCAATAACAACCTTTTTACTACGTTGTTGATACAACAGGCCATAGTTGGGAGCATACAAAAAAATATGTCCCCAACATTGGGTCTATGATTTTCTTGTAAAATAATTGTTATTTTAGCTATGTGAACAGTTAGTTTGTAACGTGTAACTATGTTCTGCACATCCAGACTGCATTACTTGCTTTATCGATTCAATTAAGCCAAATTTAGACCACTTGAAGATCGTGTAGATCAGCTGTTCAGCTTAACCAGTGAAATCATGATGCCCCAAGAGCTCAAGAATTCAAAAATTACGTGGAAGTGAACAACTATAAGTTGATTATCATTGTATCAATTGCTTCGAATTATATCGATCATCCTAATAGCAACATAATTTTGTTGATAGTTGCTAAATTAATGACACATTTGGTAGGTAGGCCGAATGAAGGGGCTAGGCTAACATTACATCCCCTTACCCTATGTTTTCATTGCACATGATAGTGCCGGATGATGGAAAATATAATCATAAGCATAGATCAACATCAAATAACTGGAAGAAACATGAAATAAATAGTGATTTCAGATAGTCTAAATATATTTGCTTGAATCAATTTAATTTCAAATCAATTAGAAATTAAAGAAGAATTAGTATCTTCCATTTAATCCAACTACTTTGCTTATTCGACAATGTCGAAGATAAGTAAAGGTAGTTGGAATTAAATGGAAGATACTAATTCTTCTTCTAATTTCTAGTTACAGGTATTCCACTAAAAAGCTCAAACCCTCTAGGATTCAAATCAATGTTCAACATCATTTTCTGGTAAAAAGAGCAGATGAAGTCATCCCTCCGGTACACGCGGACAAGTGCAAAATACGTTAAGGCAAAATTTGGGGAACTTCTTCAACAGGTAGGAAACTGTTGATTTTCAAAAGGATGTATCTAAAATCTTCAAATAGACAGTTATAAATTGGTAATCAATCATGATTAATACATGGAATCATTAGCCCGATAGATAGAGCTTCTGTTCGTTTAATTAAAAGTGAAATAATTTCGAAAATGTAGGTGTTTTTATGGGTAAGGTCGGTTAGGATGGGAAGGTTAGCTGATGTCAAGTTAACCGAAAACTACAGTGAACTCAGCGATGAAGTGTTATCGTATGTGTGTGTTGTTGTTTCTTATTTACGTAACTTTTAGCCCGAAAAGTTTAAGTAAATTTTGATGAAAAATTATAAAGCAATATGCTGCTGGACACAAATAACTCAAGAAATGTTACATGTGCCAGATGATCTTCTTAATTTTCAAAATAAAAAAGGCAATATCTACACGACTCATCTCAGCGATGCAAGCGTAAACGAAAAACGTTTAGAAATTGTTCAGTGCAACAAATACATAGACTTTGATTTGACTTTGCTAAACTTTTTTTTCTCTAAATCTTATGCACATGACTGTCTCATTTTCCAATGACCAATGGACGAGTATATCTGAGACAGAAGTGATAACAAATAATAGCCTATTAGGCAATTGATAAAAGTGTGACACTTCGGTGGAATCGAACGTGAATTTGGCAAGAAAGGAAGGTAATGAAGGACGTCGGCACGTTGACTCAATCAGAATCCCATTATAGGGGCCAATTGTGTCGAATTGAAGATACTTCGACTGATCGATAGGTTTTGTCTTTTCATTGTCACTCGTTATTGTTTATCAAATTCTATAAAAGTTAACCTTTAGGCAAATTTTTGTAAGTGATTCACGTATTCTTTATAATACTGTACGCTAGATGCGTGTAGGGAATCACATGCAGGGAAATCGCTCACTAAATCCAGCGGATTCCATACTTGGTGCAAGCATCCACTGGCTTATCCACACTTGATGCTGTTTACTAACTTTGTTCCCATGGTAAATGCTAAAGTGAATAACCCATCCTCATGTAGAGGATCATTCACTATCCGTCGATGGCACAATCGATGATATGAACCCGTTGACAAGGTGTTATCAGGGGTACAATGCTGAAGAATCCAACGTATCCACGTTTTGTAGGATCGAACTTATCTCACCATTTGAAACTTATTTCCAAATCGGAATTTCTACATTGGATTTCACCCAGGAACTGATGATAACACATCGTTTAAAACAAAGCCAGCGAGATACGTAGACCTTTCCCTCAAGTGAAAAGTATCGAAAAGTCTTATCATACCCACAAGTGCTCAACGGTTCATAAAGTAAGCTTATCATTTGATGAATTGCTCCAGCCCTCCGAAGTGTGCAGTTGTCGTTAGAGAATAAGCAATTATTTTAACCAGGTAAAATCGCTTCACTGGTTTCAGTCATCCGGTGGCAATTCCCGCGAGTGGAACCGGTCTTTTCAAGACAGAAAAAAAGTGCGAATCTAGACCTAGATTATCTGAACAATCAAACCAAAAGCGGATCGTGTTGTGACCGAATTTGAATCCCAAAATATGGTGATAGTTAGTTGGAGCTGAGTGATCGATTGCAAATATACAAATCATGCCGGAAGATTCGAAGCATGGAGGTTAGTAGTAGCGGTCATCGTCGTTGTCGTCGCCGCCGTCGACTATAGAAGTGTGAACGTGTGAAATAGTGGGATATAACTGTAATTACTAATAGAGTGGCATTTAGAAAACGAGAGTAAACGAATCCGACATTTCAGTGAGGCAGAGAATAAGTTAGTTGAAATGCGGCATTCAGTTGGTGCATCTTCTGTGGGAGAACTGCGGAGAAGCATATCATTTGACGTCAGCTAGCTCGAGAATGAATCATGGTTTGGATGTTTGAGTTGTTGATTGAGACTGTCATAAGTAGAGCGAATTAAAATTAATTACGCTATGGGATATTTTGTGCTGCCATACCTATCGAGAGTGAAAAAGAAATGACGTAGCAAATATTGGGTGTTCACAGGTTGGGACAGTTGGAGGGGTTTGTTCCCCGGCAAATCGCTCGAATCAAGAAACTAGCTTGAAATTTTGAA
The DNA here is from genome assembly GCA_034211315.2 of Aedes japonicus. Lineage (NCBI taxonomy): Eukaryota > Metazoa > Arthropoda > Insecta > Diptera > Culicidae > Aedes > Aedes japonicus. The sequence goes on from JASCZW010003995.1 coordinate 293,301, forward strand.
GAAATTAAGAGTCAAGATTGTTTTTCAATTTGCAAGATCGAAGTTACCAGTCACTTCCTAAAATCTATTTTTGCAATGATTTTTACCTATATTCATGACAACCAATGTCTACTTCTATCGAATGTTACTCTCCTTTGATAGCTCCTTACAATCCCAGACAACGAACAAATAAGTTTTTTTTTTCATGGCTGCTTCGTCTTCCCTAACGACATTCAAATTTACATATCATAATTAGTTTATTGCCGGGAGTCAAGAAACTTTCCCCACTTGAAACACCTAATCGCAGACCAGACCGGGTATCGAAGTCAGACATCTCCAGATTGGTCTTGTTTGCACTTGAGGCTTTACTAGCATTGTTAATGGAAGTCTATTGTAAAGACGGTATTCTGGTATTTTTGATGCAATAAAATTTCCAAAAGGGTGTCTGCGTTTGGTTCAAAAAATACGGTACACAAAGGTTTATTTTTGCACGGGGGATATGTTCCACTTTTGGTATGGAACCGTGTAAAAAAAGACTAAATAGAGTTGATAAATTCACATACTTAAACATTTTATAATGCTTCGATTTTGTTTGGATGCGTTACCTTTCCATGGAATTGTCAAAATACAGTTTTTAAAATTTTGAGTATTTACACCAAAAATTGTGAATTTTTTGAAAAACTGCCATATTATTATTTTTGGCCCAAAACGTAGAATGTGATTTGAATTAGGTCGATAGGTTGCTCCGTTCTGGAGTTATCGCCGAAAACAACCCGTGTAAAAAAAAACCCGTGCAAAAAAAACCTTAGTGTATTTCCTCTAGGATTCGATGCTTTGAAGCACTGGAGCTGATTATACGAATTTTCAAACAAAAACTCTTAACCAATGAATTTAAAGTTTCTGATGTAACAATCTTCCTCTGACAAAGTTATATTAGTGAACATTATCAATACTTTATACATAGTACAAACGAAAATTATGACGGCTTGAAGGTACAAACTCACCTCCATTATATTCAGTACAAATTAAGGTGTGATCTAAACCTTTAAAAAACTCAACTAACTTTAAACCTTGAACTAACTTTACTCATGCGACTTTGAAATCTGCAATAAATAATGGTTTCGGTTAATCCAGATCCAGATTTTTCATCTTATATATTACAATTCTCCACACTTTAACGTTCACGTACTTAAGGTTTGTTCGCGACAAAATCTGGACAGATAAAATAAAATTTGCTGTTAGTTCAATCCAAGATGCATTTTTTATTCATTTAATTGTCCATTATTAGTCATCTTAAAACTAATTACAGTTACTTAAAGTAAGGCTGCATGAAGATACTACAAACTTTTGAGTTTACTCCAGCCATTGGGGTTTGTGAAGACTTCTCTGCAACCGACTTAGCTGCTTTTGTCCAAGATTTTCGAAATTTCTCTACAGTTGTAGCTTGTTGTTTATATTGAGAGAGTTCTCTCTTCACGAGAGCCCAATACCGCTCGATAGATCGCAACTCCGGGCAGTTAGGTGGATGCGACTCTTTCGGTACAACATGGGCTCTATTCGCTTTATAACATTCCAACACATCTGTGGCATAGTAACAAAATGCCAAATCAGGCAAAAATAGCGAGGGAGCGCCAAGGCTGTCAGCGTCAGGGAGCGTCACAATAGCTTCTTTAGGCATTCTTCACGGTATATTTCCTTGTTATCCGTTCCAGTAGTGATTA
>JASCZW010003995.1:300000-306079 GCA_034211315.2 Aedes japonicus
TTTTTTTTCTCCTGTTCTGGTAGGGGTTAAATGAAAATTTGAAAAATAGCGGCCGTCGCAACTGTAAAGTTAGTTTAGAACAATACCGTTGATAATTGACTTTGAATTTTCAAACACTGGGGTGATCCCGGCATAGTGGTTAACATCCATACATCTCACGCCAAAGACACGAGCTCGAATCTCACCACCGGACAAGATACAAAAATACCCAAAAGGTATTTGAGTGACTACGACGGGAGATGAACCAGCCCAGGGCAGAAAATCTCGATAATAACACGGAAAAAAATAATTAATTTTAGCAAGCGCGTAAAATTTCCCTTCGTTTAATTCCAAGCCAAAGGAGGCGTAAACAACCAAATTGTTTACAATTTTTCATGTACCATACAACAATGTTTGAAGTCTTTCATACAACTGGCTAGATTCAGGCGTTATATGGCTTACATTTACATGAAATATTCCATTATTTTCAGCCAAATCAAGCATTCTCTTTATGTGCATTCGATAACGCAGAAAATTCAATGTTTATTTTATCTGTGAAAGAAAAAAAATCAAACAGACTTTCAACGAATCTTTTATGTAATCCTCGTCAACTTGCCGTTTCAGCCCCATGGGGCTGTCCCTTCAAGTTTTTTTTTAAACTCACAACATCATTGGGATTCTCATTCCTTCAAGCACCCGATATTGAAGAATTATATAAATCGCAGACGAAATAAACCTAGTTGTCAAAAGATAAGCTTTTTCTAGTGATAGTAAAGGCTTTTTGCTCCCGTTTACTAGTGAACGTTTGTAAATGTGTTTCTGTTATTTTTATTTCTTCTAAAATGAACAAGCGAAGTTTAAGTTTAATTTTTCCTAGTTTTCAATATTTAGAGGGCAATGTGCGCAATAGTGAGGATGCAATCAACTACACTTATGTCTTTGGAATTTGACGAATGACGGTATTTCCATAATCCTCCGTTTCCGTGTTGCGTGCCGTTCTAATGCCGTTTGTTGTATTTGAAGCTGGGAACCAGTTCCAATCTATGATACAGTGCGTACCTTAACCCGATACAGGTTACAAATAAAACAGACACAATTACGTTCACAGAGCATCAAGACGATACCATATTACCAACAAGTGGCACTTCAAAACAAAATCTAGAGAACAAAATACCTTTGGTCTTTGGGTGCTTCGACCGGAAATGATTCACAAACCTCTACGTAGTCAAAATACTAATCTCAGCTACTAAAATGATCTTGTTTAGACTTCAAAATCATTCCGGGTAACAGTTTGCTATCGCGGAAAAGGCAGTGAAAACAACGCAGGGATAAGGGATGACGTTTTGATTGAAATCCGCTTGCTGCGACGCGTAGTTTGAAAAATCGAAATGTGAAGAAGCAGATTAATTTGAGTTACTCAACTTACCTTCATGGGGAACACTGGAATAGCGACGATCTCATCCCTTGGGCCAAAGTGAGCCTTCACTGGGCGGTGATACGGTCAAAATTTGGTCAAGGGAAAACGCGTGTAAATCGGTGAAATCGTTTATTTAAAAAATCAAATTAAATTTCTTTTTGAAGTTCAATTAGTATAAAATTCAGGAAAAATATTCAGTTAGGCTTCCGCTTTTCCAAATCCGAATTGCCGGGCCTTACGCTTGACCCTGCCATCAGATTTTGTACAGCCACCTTGTCCACCTTCTTCGCCGCAGAAAGCCAGTTTGCTCTTGAACTGCTGCTCGTCCTTAGCAGTTTTTTTGGTCTTCTTTAGGTTCCGCTTGACAATAGCCCAGTATTTCTCAATTGGGCGGAGCTCTGGCGTGTTGGGAGGGTTCTTGTCCTTGGGAACCACCTGCACGTTGTTGGCGGCGTACCACTCCATGGCCTTTTACCGTAATGGCAAGATGCCAAATCCGGCCAAAACAGTACGGAACAACCGTGTTTCTTCAGGAAAGGCAGCAGACGTTTATTCAAACACTCTTCACGTAAATTTCTGGTTGACAGTCCCGGAAGCTATGAAAATGCTGCTTTTCAAGCCACAGGTACAGATGACTTGCCAAACCAGATATTTCTTTGCGAACTTTGACAGTTTCGTGTGCTTGAAAATATCTGCTACCTTTCCCTTCCTTTTGCCGTATAAAACTCCTGTCCCGGAAGCTGCTTGTAGTCGGCTTTGACGTAGGTTTCGTCGTCCATTACCACGCAGTCAAACTTCGTCAGCATCGTCGTGTACAGCCTCCGGGATCGCGCTTTGGCCGTCGTATTTTGTTTATCATCGCGATTTGGAGTCACTACCTTCTTTGTAAGTCGATAGTCCGGCTCGTTTTTTGCTCTGATGCACGGTTGTAGACGATACACCCAGCTTATTTGCGGCATCTCGGAGAGATAGGTTAGGTTTCGCTTGAAACTACCGGCAACTCTCTTTGTCGTCTCAGCGGCTTCCGGTTTTCGATTTCCCCCCGATCCAGACTTCCTGGCTGTCGACAAACGTTCCCCAAACACTTTAATTACATTTGTAACGGTTGATTTGGCAACTTTTAGCGATTTTGCCAACTTTGCGTGCGAGTAGCTCGGATTTTCGCGATGCGCGAGCAAAATTTTGATACGCTGCTCTTCTTGCTTGGACGGCATTTTGACAACTGAAGAGTGAATTCCAAAATCAAAATAGGAGCAACATTCTACACACACACCTTCAAAATGAGGGGTGTTCAGGTTTTTTAAATGCAAAATTGAAAGAAATACGTCAAGTTGATATTGACCAAATTTTGACCGTATCGCCCTTTATTTAAGAGTTTTCATTTTATTTTGGCCTCACAACCCAGTCTGATATCAATTTCGTAATAAACAATTGTGATTATCCGATGTAGAGCCCTTTTTCCTATCCCATGTGTTGCTGAGTTTGATACGTAGGATTTAAGTCGTCTCACTAACGTGACGAACCACTCGAAGAGGCTGGATGTCACGTTAATACAGCATGATAATAAATGCAGAAAAAGTCATCGTTTTTTTTTTTGTTTTTTTTTGTTTTTGTTGATGTTTGAATCCGTTGAAAAAACCAGGAAAGTGTGTAAGTAGTACTTAAGGTGGTGATCATTAAAATACACCATCACTATTTGTTAAGGTACAGATCTGAGAAACCGTAAAGTTTGGCATGCGAAATTTTTGTAATTTCTCAGATTTGTGTCTTAAATATTCAAAGTTGCGATGCAAATCGTATGTACGTTTATTTGAATATAGCCAAAACTTGCTGAAATACCTTTTTGAAAAAGCATTTTAAGAACATAATATTTGTCAAACTGCAAACAGCTGTAGAAAAATGGATTCAAGTTACTTTTGAAATGAAATTTAGATTTCAATTTGTAGTTAGGTCTAATATTATGCTGACAATTGAAGAAGATTGTATTCTGTTTAACTCTAGCTCAGATGCCCTTGCGACCAAATATGATATTTTTGTGCTGAAATTTATTAGAAATTTCAAAGTTTTACATTTAAAAGAAAATCTTTTTTTTTTTTGCCACATTACACAGAAACAGCGTTAATTAAAATTAGGCATGGATCGTATCTGTTCACGTTTTCAGGATTTTTACCTAAAAACGTGTGATTTAGTTCAATACATTACGTGATTCAGTTCACGGTGTATTGTTCTCGAAACGAAGATCGTGGTTCACGATCCGCACGGATTTCTTTTTTCCAGAAGCACTTCGAGAGATTGGTATAATGCCTTTTGTAATCAAACATTCCATTTCGAAACTTTAGGTATAAACTAATGATTTGGCAAAAAAATATCAGAAAATATTGATGACTATATAATTTAATTTTTCATAAACCATATCGTTTCTACCGCCCTGCTAATCAAAAGTCCATATCTTACACCTTTACTTCATGAGTGTGACACCGGAACGGTGACACTGACCTTTCTTCACTTTGAAAACTAATGAAGGTGATCACCGTGACATGATGCAAGCGGTAAATTTTCCGTTAATTATTCAACAGATGACGTTGCATCACAACCAAATCGAGCTGCCACGGATAGATCTAAAGATCGATCCCACCTTTTCAATGCCATACCAGTCTGTTTGAAGAGATTGACGTCATCGCTCATGGCTGCGACTGCAGCGAGTTCGGTCTTCGTTTTTTTGTGTTGTTCTCTCGAACCACTTCCATCGACTAACCGAGATAACGATAATGTAGTGATGAGTCCTTCCACTGTGGCGTGCAAGCAAGCCATGCCATATGACGTATAGTGCACGACGTGACGCCTTCTCCGCTTTGTATGGGATTGATTTTGATGTTAAAGGCCGTCTGCTTTAAGCAAGGGTGACAGTCCAAAGAAAGTTGTGAAAAGATAAATAAAATCTTAAACTGATGTCTTAATAAGCTGGAAATTATCTCTTTTAAAATAACGATGAAATTCGCCATAAGAAATTTGTCTTGTGAATTTTTATTATTGTTTATTTTAACGTTACCACATAAATTAAATTAAAAGTTTCTTGCATAATGCAGACATGTCTCGCCTGGCTTGTTTTCAAGTACCATATTTCAATTGAGAATCGTTCGTTACTGAATTTCAGTCGAATGAATTCTAACGGTAAAGGTTTGGAATATTGAAGTTGGCAGCCAATGAGCCGAGGTCATGTCCAATTCGTTCGTTATTTTGCCCGAATCTACTCGTTTATCAAAAATCCATTCAACGACTCAATGGCTTTTGTTGGGCCGCACGCGTCTCACGAACGTCATGATCTGTGTCTACGGCATCGACCATTGTAGCTTCTCTTTTGATTACGATTCTCGAGTGGACAGACAGTATCAATGCAGCGCAGAATCTGGGCTTGTGGGTATATTGGTATAAGAGAACAATTAAAAACGCAATGCCGACAAGCGGCGATTTGCGACTGCATGCGTTGTAAAAACAGTTTCACTCTTCCTCCACCTCTTCTGCACGGCTTGACAAATTAGATGACGATAGACAGAGCCATTCTTTCTTCGTTGTAAATCTGGAATTCATTACTAGACTCGGCGGAGAAACAGGCAGTGAGTTGGGCTGAGGAATATTATCTAAAAGTGTCACGGTAATTGAACGATGGGAAATACCGATTGATCAGGTTCAAAGTTAGTCAACAATAACAATATACGTATGATAACGCAGTGGATCACGAATCATAATCGATTGTCAGCCATGAGGCAACAATAAAACCTTTGTCGGCGTTTTGCAGCCAGCACAGGATTAAGTCGTAAATTTCCCTTTCCCGGCGGATGATAAGCAAGAGTCCACAAGATCGGAGGAGCAGGATCACTCGCTTGGGATAATTTTTGTTTGAACTATTAGATCTGAGTATGAAACGCAGCACACACACCATTTATCAAATTCAAAATCACCCCTCTTGGCAAAGTTCATTCTGTTCAGCAAATTGACCGCCGCAACGCGGGGCGTCGTGCCGATAGTAGAGGGGGGGCCGGATGCTCTGAAGTTGAGTTCGACGTCCCGGACTCATTCATTTGTAATCAGTCAATCAATCAATCAAAACCGGGTCCCCGAATATGAAATCTCACGTCAGCCGACCGGTGGTAGATGGCAGCTCGCTCTGCCAATAGGAGAAGAGTATAGCCACTTCAGCTAATGGTGCAGCATTTACCGGCGAGCGAAGTAATGCGACAAATAGGGTCATTCAAGGGTGGGGAGATATCGCACCTTTATCGGTGTTGTTCCGGTATCCCCATAAGATCAGACAGCCGCTGGATTAAGTCACTAATTCGGTCTTTCCGTTATCACCTTTTTTAGAGGTCGCGTCCTACCAACGGCGGTCAGGCGAGGTTCAGTGGAAGGCGCAGAGAAGGTCAAGGTACGTCGAGCCAACCACTCGGTGCAGAGGAAGTTGTCACTTTACAAGTGGAGCCATAACATTTCCCGTTTTTATGCAGAAACTGAAGTATCCCCGATCGATTCCATTCATTATCAGCAATGAGTTCTGCGAGCGGTTCAACTACTATGGCATGCGAAGTAAGTGGTTTAATCGTCCCACCATGTTGTGGATTAAGTGTCAAGAGGGTTCGTTTCTCCCACAGCAATTCTGGTACTGTACCTGACACGTAAGCTGGATTA
>JASCZW010003996.1:0-47269 GCA_034211315.2 Aedes japonicus
CTTCTGCTGTATCGAAACTGTCGACTTAATCATCCACATATTGTCGCTTCAGGACGGCCGCAGACCCTTTTGGTAATTCCAACTTTTGTTCCGATGCATTCAGGTTCTTGAAATACTGGGCTTGCGCTGTAGAGCAGGCCACTCCGAATATTGCTACGTCCGAAACCATGATGCTCGTCGGCAGCTCAGGTGAATCTCTGTATGGAAACAGCAAATCGCTGCGGCCTTGTTCACGTATCCACATCTGCAGGAACATCTCTTGAACGTCTGTGGATACTGCGATCTCTCGCTCCCGGTGCGGAAACATAACAGATAAAAGTGGTGTCAACAGGTCCGGATCTTTTAGCAGCATTGAATTCAATGATACGACTTCAACTTTCGCTGCAGCATACCAGATTACTCTGACCTTTCCCGGCTTCTTCTCATTCACTACTACACTGATTGGGAAGAACCAAGTACTTCGTAGATCAAACGCTTCCAGTCCCGACGCGGTTGCTTCGTGAATGTAACATTTGGACTTGAAAACTGCAATCTGGTGACGAACACTGTCGTACTAATCTGGATTCCGGAATAAGCGCTTTTCAAGGCACTTGAAACGACGTTCACCCATCGCTCTACTGTCCGGAAACTCCACGTAGTCGTACTTCCAAATCAATCCTGTCTCGAACTTGCCATTGATGGTACGGCACGTAGTTTCTTCTAGGATTTCGACTTCCAAAAAGTGTCTGAGCCCTATCAATACACCCGGGACAGTAGATTCCATGCTCTGTACCGGAAGATTGCTTAGGTGTGAAAACCTTGTTGAAAGTTCCTTGAAGTCCAACGTTTGTTGTGGAAGTCCCAAGTTCCCCATCGTGTACACATCCGATACCTTGAACCGTTTGTTTCTGCCAGTTTCCAATATCTCCAAGTTCACTAACTCGGGTCCAGCTATTTTCTTATAACACCTCCCGTCCATTGAAGACACAATGATTCCACTTTGCCTTCAGCGCCCAATTCCTCGGTGATTGAACGTTCGACGAGCGTCATCGAGGAAGGCAAATGTGTCAACCTGACCTCTTTTACCGAACAAGGTAACTAGCAGGATTCTAAATAGTGTTGAAGAGGACAAGTGATGAAATCGAGGTAGTAGACGAATTCGTGTATCTGGGCTCATTGGTGACCGCCGATAACGACACCAGCAGAGAAATAAAAAGACGCATTATGGGTGGCAATCGTGCCTACTTTGGACTCCGAAGGACGAACAAAGTTCGCCGAACCACAAAGTTGACCATCTACAAGACATTAATTAGACCGGTAGTTCTCTACGGCCACGAAACATGGACATTGCTAGTGGAGGACCAACGTGCCCTTGGAGTCTTTGAACGGAAGGTGCTGCGTACAACTACGGTGGAGTGCAGATGGAAGACTGAACGTGGAGGAGGCGAATGAACCACGAATTGCACCAGTTGCTGGGAGAACCTCCCATCGTACACATCGCAAAAATCGGTCGACTATGATGTGCTGGGAATCTCGTTAGAATGTCGGACGACAGCCCTTTGAAAATGTTTCTCGATAACGAACCGACAGATACAAGAAGAAGAGGCGCGCAACAAGCAAGGTGGATCGATCAAATAGAAGGCGATCTGCGGACCCTCCGCAGACAGCGAGGCTTGCGAGTTACAGCCATGGACCGAATAGAATGGAGACAACTTCTGTGTACAGCAGAGGCCACGCCGGCCTTAGCCTGATTGGTAAGGTAAGGACAAGTGACGATGTACTGTAACTACGGCACTCGTAGATCCTTCATTCGATTTCGATTTCGATTCAACCAGTGCCTCGAAAATGTAGCATGCGGTGGTGGGGCATTCGTTGATCCCGCAAGCTTCACCTTTACACGGCCATCGTAGATGTGCTATGAGACAAACGAATGCTGCGCTGCTCCTGTTGCTTTCTCTCGATGTTCCGTTTTGGTTGATTCTTCACGATGCTTCGATTGGCTCGACACCATGTGTGCGTTTACGTACGACTTCTCCTTTCGTTTGCTTCGCTCTTTCTTCCTACTTTCGGTAATATGCTAGCAACCTGAGTTACGCTACTAGCAGCCGATGATACTTTCGCCATGTAACCACTGAATACATTCAAGTCCACCCCCGGAATCTGCTTTGATAGAGCGCCAACTGGTTTGTCGTCCAGTTTTGAATCATAGAGGGTCCGAGCTGTTTAGTGGAATACCAGTAACTAGAAATTAGAAGAAAAATTGAAGTATCTTCCATTTAATTCAACTACCTTTGCTTATCTTTGATAGATACGCGTATTTCCGCCTACAATGTGCGAACTTCTTCAGTGTCTCGCAAGTCGAGTTATTAGTACGAGACACTGAAGAAGTCTGCACATTGTAGACGAAACTACGCGTATCGAAGATAAGGCAAAGGTAGTTGGAAATGTACTAATTTTCTTCTAATTTCTGGTTACAGTTTTTGAAGCAAGATTGGGTTTGACAAATGTCTTCCCAAACCAACTGCTTCAAGTACTCGCATAAGCTTTGCACTACTAATCCAAAACTCACCAGACTCTCTGATCTATCAGCCCGAGAAGCTGGAGTAGCCCACGCTTATGGCTATCATATTATTGACAATTTGTTCTGGACGACCATACAGTTGCTGCATTGTCGCCAAAATCTGAGGTACCGTTGACGGATGCAGTAAAAACCTGCTGACTGCATCTTTAGCGGTTCTTCTTAGGCTGCGTTGCAAGCGCAGAAGGTTTTCTGCATTGGAGCAGCCACAGATCTCTCGTGGAGTGCTGACAGCTGTGCTGGATCACCGGAGAAAACGGGCAATTTCTTAGTCACCACTTGCCTCAGCTACTATTTGCTGGAAAACGGAACGAAACCTGGACTGGGGCAAACTCAGGATGAAGTTGTTGAATCCCAGGATTCGCTAAGTTACTCTGTCGTCTTCTTGGGGGACCTTCATTAATGAAAGGCGAAGGAGGTGGTGGAAGTGGGGGACTATTTCATGACAAATTACGTACCCTATGCATTTCAGTTACATTTTGTGGAAGTAGTTGTGAACTAGTGTAACCACTTACCGACGGTTGACTTTAGTTATGTACTTGACCAACCGCTTCTAACTGTTGAACTTCATCTCGTAGTGTCCAGTACTTCTTCTGCGCTAGAGGCCGCAGATGAATGGTTTCATGTTCCCGTTGGATAGCTGCTGCTAACTGGGATCGTAGTTGGTGTTTCGTGGCTTGCAGACGCTAATTCTCCTCTATCAAGTCCGTATTCTGCCTCTGGATTGCTTCATATTCTCAATTACGATGTTCCAACTGATTTCGCAGATCGGCCTTCGATTGCTGGATTTGATTCAGTTCCTCGACGTGCTTGTTCTCGAGATATTTGATGGAATCTTGAAATGCTGTTACCTGACGACCACGATCTTCCAGATGAGGCCGTAAATCCTTCTCCGATTCTCATTTCCGCTTTGTTTCTTCGCCGTACTGCGCTTGCAATATCCTCCTCACCAACTGCAATTCTCGCTTGCGTCTTGCGTCCATTTTCAAGTTGAACTTGGCTTCAGCTCATGGATGTACTCTACTCTTTGCGGCGATTCAATAGTATGCTGTTTACGACGTTCACCAGTTTCAGAACTCCATCCTTCGTATAACGCGATGGCAATCCGATCCGTTTTCGGTACAGCGCCGGTCTTCGATTTTGCTGGTAAAACGTCGTCTTCCTCAAGAAGTTCACAAGTCCCATCGGGAGAAACTTCCGCATCTTCGCCAACTGTGAGGCTTCCTATAGTTGCAGGGGTTGATTCCTCCTCTAATTCCTGGCCGAATAATTTAGGAATTGTACATTTGGAAACTCTTTTTGGCGTCGCAAATGCAGTTTGAGGCAGATTAGCATCTACAGATGTTGACGTAGGCGTCCATCAAAGGACGACATTTCCGGAACTCTCGGCTGTTTTAGTTTGCTTGACCCAATCTTCCGTCCTTCTTGCACTTCCCTGGATGCGTACACTCCTCGCTTCCTCATCGTCTTGGCGCCTTAATAACTCATGCTTTCGGGAAATAAATTGCTTGCCTCGCTCAAGCTTTTCACGAAGTTTCTTTTCATTCAAGGCCTTTTTCTTGGCAATCCTCTCTTGGCTCAACTCTTCTATTAGCCTGCGTTCTTCTTCCAAACGGTTCAAATCTCGATCTCTGTTAGCTCTGCGGGCGTCAGATGTGCTTGATATTCCACTGCGCTGTGTCAGAAGTAGAAGGTTGCAGTTTTGACACTGCACCATGAACCGTTCAGCATCAGTCGAACACTCCACAGCATCCACAGCATTCATTATTTCCATCAGCGTCGTTGTCAACAATCGATGCCACGAATCTTACGGTGAACAATTCGATACCTTTTCGTCACCTTCGATTTCAAGATTAGCATTCACCTGCTCAATCCTCGTTCGCAGCCGTGTCTGTTGAAAATTCGAAATTCGGAAATCCAAGGCACCTTTGGTAGGATAAATTCTTTAAGTTCTGTTGTGACAGAATTCCTTGGAGTTCTTCCAGCATAAAAAAAAACACTCGGTGTTGCGTTTATATTAGCTTAAACCTAATATTCAATTATCTAGCTTAAAGCTAGAATTCAATTAAACGTATACTTGAGGATTAACAATTCAAGCTTCTTTCTAGCCCAAACAATGGTTTTGTTTATATTCTGTCCAGGGATGCCAGATATTTTTTTCAAATGTCTGTGATAAAAAATTGAAAAGTCTGGGAATGTCTATAAAAATCTAATTTTTTTTTAAGAAAATTGGACTCCTTCCAACGAAAAGACGTAAAACGAGAGTGAGTTACGTCATTTTCGCTATTTGTGTGATTATGTAAACATGTCTGCATCTATTTCTTGGATTGTATGAAACCTTACCCTATTGTTTCAAATTTTTAAAGTGACACTGAAGCTTGAAGCATTCACGAAGATGACACAATTTTCTATAGTTTTTTTTCTCTGTAACGTTCTTTCCAGTTTTGTATTTTAAAATCACAATTAAGTTTTCAATTGATAAAGTCAAACAGACTTTCTTTTTTAATTCAATCAATGAACCATTAGAATACACAAGATTAAACTTTGAGATTCAGCTTTTTAGATTATACATTTGAATTTAAGCTTTCGAATGGATATATTGATAAACTTCTTGAATTTTTATGCTTTCTCAGGTAAAATTCAGGGAAATTTCCCTTACTGATCAAATCTATCCAAACGAGGTGAGATGGAAAGTAAGGAATTGTAATTCCTGGATGAGTATGTGTCTTCATAGTACGATGTGAACGGTTGGGCAGATAGTGTGTTCCATATTTAAATATCATGTCATCATAAGTTATGATATTAATATGTCATATGAATGATTTTTGTATAGCTTGCTTCTTAGGTTAGTCAGTAATTATCTCTAATATTTCAAGGAACCTCTCTCATGGTCTTCTGCGAGGCTCTTTACTTAAATTCTGGGAAGTTTCCTCCTAAACTTAAGGCAAATTTTCTGATGAACTTCTTGGCAGTCACTTCTTATTTTCTTTGAAATTCACATTTAAGAACCCAACCTCACCTTCCAGAAACATTTGGTAAGTTTTTTCCTGAACATAGTTACTTCCTAAACTTCTGATAAGTTCCATCCTGAACTACGAGGAAAGTTTCTGCAAAACTTTGGGAAAGTACTCTCCAGAATTTCTTGCAAAATCTTCTTAAGTTGGTGAAAGTTTCTTCCTTAACTTCTGGGAAGTTCTTTTCTGAACTGCCAAAATAATCTCTTCTGAACTTCAGGAGAGTATTCCGTTGAACTTCGGGGAAGTTTGTTCCTGAGTTTCTGAGAAATTCCTGCTTGAACTACTGGAAAGTTTTCCCTATACTTCTGGATTTTTTTTCCTGATTTTATCAAAAGTATTCACCATAACTTCTGGGATTTTGTGAACTTCGAGAAGTTTTCATTCTGAAATGCTGGAACGTTCGATTCGGAACTTTAGGGAAGCTCTCTAGCATTTCTGGGTAGTTCCAACTAAACTTCTGGTCTCTTCGGAACTTCTGAGCAGTTCTAAACTGATTTTTTTGAAAAATTCCTTCTTGACCCAGAGAGTGCCCTCTCTGGTAGGTTTCGGGGAAGTTTTTTCCTGAGCTTATTCTTTCCAAACTTCTGATTGGTCGCAGCCGGAACTGCGAGGATAATTTTATTGAAACTTTTGGAAAGCCGTCTTCAAAATTTTTAGGAAAATTCCCTTAAATTTGTTCTTGAATTTTCTTACTGGATTTCTGAGAAGTCCTCTTCTGAACATTTGGGAAGTTTTCTCCAGAATTTTGGGGAAGTTTGTTTCGGAATTATTGGGAAGTTTGTGCTCAAATTAGTTGGAAGTACCTCCAATGCCCCTGGAGAGTTTCATTCTTTTCTCTAAAGCATTTTGAGAAATCCGTATTCTGAAATGTTAAAATGCTCTCTTCTAAGCTTTGGAAAAGCTGCCTAGCATTTCTGGGAAGTTCCAGCCAAACTTTCGAGAAGTTTCTCCCGGAACTTCTGGGAAGTTATTTCTTGAACTTGAGAGAAGTTCATTCGCCAACTTCTATGACGCATCGTCCTGAGGATTTTTTTATCCTGATTTTATGAGAAATTATAGGTAGTACCCTTCCTGGTCTGAAATTTGGGGATGTTTTTTTTTCTGAACTTCTGGGAAGTTCGCTCTTGAATTTCTGGGAAGAACTCCAAAACCCCTGAAAACTTCTAAACTTCAGAGAAGTCTTCATCCCCACACTTCTTCCTTAAGCTTTGATAAGTCCTCTCCTGATTATTGGGGAACTTCTGTCTTGAAATTCTGGTAAGTATGATCTTGAACTTCGGTAATGAATTTTTGAAGGTTCTTCTTGCATAAAGACTGTATTCGATGAAATTTGGACACACAAAATAGGTCACCAATTTTTCCTTGAGTCCGATTCTTTTCAAACTTTCTGGAAATAAAGTACTACTAAATAGTTAAGTTTTGACATCATTGGTTTATTGAACCTCTTCTCCCAACCCAAATGCCCACACCTTTGCCTTGACCCCTTTCATCAAATTTTGGGCAATAATAGGACCGACTTGCTAACCTAATTTTAACCACACTTTCTTTAGTTCAAGTTCATTTTCTATCAGTTTTGGAGTTTTAACGAGATTTGCCTTCTTGACTGCCCAAAATTTTTCAATTGCGCGAAGTTCCTGAGTGTTTGGAGGGTTGACGTCTTTTGGTACAAAAAACTACATTATTATCTTTGTACCAGTCTAAGACGGGCCGGGCACGGTGGCAAGATGCCAAATCCGGCCAAAACAGTGTCGGGTCATCGTGAGATCTCAAGAAAGTGAAGAAGTCGTTTTTGGAGGCATTCGTCCTTGTAGATTTGTCCGTTGACGGTCCCAGAGGCGATGAAGGGCTGACTCATTTTGCCACATCCGCAGATCGCTTGTCAGACAAGGAATTTTTTTGTGAATTTCGACAGTTTCTTCTTCCGTACACTCTCTGGAACGGCCAACTTAGAGGTGGCGACGTAGTGTTCCTGTCCTGGCATTTGTTTGGTGTCGGCTTTAATGTAGGACTCATCGTCCAACACAATGCAGAACGGTTTTGTGAGCCACTCCCTGTACAGTTTTCTTGCACGAGTTTTGGCCACCGAGTTCTGTTTATCGCTCCGGTTCGGTGCCTTCTGGACCTTGTATACATGTAATCCAGAACGTTTCATTGTTTTCTGCACAAAACAAACTGAAACTTTCGCCTTTTTCGCAACATCCTTGATCGAAATGTTGGGATAACGCTTAAATTGGTTCAATACCATCCTGGCCTTCTCCGGATTAGATGTGCCACGTTTTTTGCCACTACCATTTTTCCGCTTGGTTGTCTTACGGTCCTTGAACGTTTTGATCATATGAGATACGGTTGAATGTGCGATTCCGAGCTGTTTTCCGAGCCATCGATGAGAAGCGTTTGGGTTTTCGAAGTGAGTGCCCAACATTTGTTGGCGCACGATTTCTTCATTCGAAGCCATCACTGAAATCACTCGACCGATTTTCACGAAACTCATTACACAATTGACATCGAATACAGTCTTTAAACTGCTTGCTCCCAATACCTCTGAGAAGTTTCTACCTGACCATAAGAGATGTTTTTTTTTCGAGGAAGTCTCTAAATTTAGAAAATATGTTTTGTATTGTTGTGAACCTTAATTTTCGCTGTGACTAATATTACCAACGCTTACCAACGAGGACCAATATTACCAACGCTTTGACAGTAATTTTTCGCACGTTTGAACACACGTGGGATTGAACACTACCATAAGTAGGGACTCTATGTTACCCTCGGAAAGGGCCAATACGATACTTATCTCCGGGCCCATTGTGTCTCCAAGTGGCCCACCGCTTTCGTTTCTTCAAGGATTTCTTCTTTAAATGATACCTACGATATTTTAAAATATTTCAACAAAGCTTCTTATCGTATCTATTATACTGTCCAGATCCTCGTACGTTTTAAATCTGAACTATAGAGAATACCTTCATTTGGAATCTTAAAAATATTTAAAATATCTGTAAAAGTCTGCAACATTAATAAAATGTCTGCTAAATGTCTGCATCGTTAAAAAAGTCTGCAATCAAAAAGAAAAGTCTGCAAAATTACAGACATGTCTGTGAATATGGCATCACTGATTCTGTCTCAATTTTCCACTTCATTGCGTTTGACAGTTTGTGTTTGCCGGATCAACCGTTGGTTTTAATGTGGCGCTTTTGCTACCATTATTGTAAGCCGATACGAGGGCAAACAGGAGTTATTGGATATATTACTTGCCCATCGATGATTGTCAGTGCAACTCAATAGCTTATGAAGCTCTGATTTGTTCTAATGAAATTTGTGGCACTCTGAACTGAACTCTTATCGTTTGAAGTAATTCTCAATGTTTTATTTCGTTAGTATTCGTTTCAAATTGACTGTTCAAAAATAATGCAGGATGTTCGACAGTCCACTGTAGTTGATCGTTTGGTTTTCGGGATGACATCTGTCAAAATTTACTCCACAACTGTTAGAAGTAAGTTTTCATTGAAAATCTTCCTTCAGTCAACTTTAAGTAAACATCCAACAAATGGAACACAGGCTTCATTGTCATCAAGATTAATTCAAATTGAGCATGTCTTCTCCATTCGAACTCTATTTACACGATTTAAAATATATCTGTGCGACAAAAGAACTGATGCACTCCGGCGAAATACGGAACAACAATGACGGAGACCATAATTACCTTGGTGTTCTTACCCGCCTACTACTTTCACGTCGCGCCTGCCATGGGCTCCTGCTCACATCAATTAAATTGTTAATTGCTTCACTACCGCAGTTATCCCTTCGACAACGACGTCGTTTGCGCAATAAGGCCGCAGCGATCCTATTTTCAGGAAATAATAATGAGTATCCCGGAAAAGGTCATCAAGTTCCTCCCGAACAGCACATTTTTTCCTTTTTCTTTTTCAATCTTCTGCACGCTCCGTTCGTTTGTTCGTTCGTTCTGCAAGCGCATTTCTCTCTCGTGTGTCGCCACCGAATCAATCGATCGAATTCAATTAAAAATTCATTCGGCTGTTCGGCTGTCAACTACAGCTTCGGCAGTGTCCAAATTTCCGCCCAGCCGGAGGTGGTGGGGGTGGTCGAGGCGGTGCGCTCGTCGAATTCAATGCCTGTCCTACCGAATGCTACACCGAAGGAATGAGGCCGAATGGATGCCATTCCGGAAGCTGGCTGTGTAAAATTTTAATGCGTTCGGAAAAGACATTAACAGAAGGAGAGGTGACTTTTTCAACCCCAGCACAGCAACGATGTCAACGGGAAGTCTATAATTTGACACTGCGATCGTCAATAATCACTTCGTCATTAATGATGATGGGTTGGCATAATGGCGCTGCCGGTTGGTTGGTGAGGGGGATTGACTTGTTCGGTGCCAAATTGGACGTCGTCGATGAAAAGAGTGTAGATGTCTATCGTTGGTTTTTGTTGGGCTGCCGCCAACACCACCGGCATGGAGGATGCCACTAATAATATTTTCGACATTATTATGTTGACAAGATTTATTGCTGACGTGCTGCCACCATTGATGCCTGTTGGTAGTACCGTTCTGCATCAATGTCGGGACAGTTTATAAATCCGGACAGTAATTAATAGGTCATTTTATCAATACCATACACAAGAATGATGGTTGTGAGTGGTGCCAGGAGCTGCACTGCAAACTATGATAAATAATTTCGAAATGTGTCCGGATATTGATGAAGCACGGTAGGGCAGGAATTGCCTCGGGGAATCCTGGTTATCGCGTACGCATCGTCATCTGTCATTGTGGATAACGTCACCGGTGGGGGAGATTTATTTGCTGACAATAATCAGATCGTAGCGTTTCATTGTTGAATTGGTGTGTAATTTGGTATGGGGTTGGGATTTTACACGCTTCATTAGTTTGATGAAACAATTTATGCTTCACACGGGGTCCCAGTTTGGGAGCCATGGATCATACCAGGTGAAATAATTGGATCTTTTCGATAATATATGGCAACATTATAAAGCCTGTCCCCGTTGAATTTCGGACACCAAAGTAATAGTAGCAAAAAAAATTCACAAAAACGGTTCTTAATTTCCCAATAATCGAAATATATCTCCATTAGAAACAGTTTATTAGGGTGTTAATCTTCACGGAAACAAACCCGCTCCTAAAAATGTTAGTAAACGACTTAGAATATATCATGAGTCTAGTGTATTTTCACTTTATGAAAATACACCATGATTCATGCTTGCGTAATGCACTCGATGCGTTACAAATTATTCTGCTGAGAGCAAATCATGAATCAAAATCATGAAATCAATGCTCCACAAATCATCACTTGAATTCTGGAAATCATGACTTTAGGTTATGATAGTGGATGCGCATAGATTATGATACCGGTTTTTTGTTCTAGGACCATGAATCCAAATCATGAATAATGAAAGTGGGTGCCGAAAATTAAAATATGATGTTGAACATGAAACAATTTGATGAGTTTTCTTTAGAGATAAAAATATTTATGCCGGCATCGGTGGTGTAATGGTAAGCGTGACTGCTACTGGCACCCCAGTGGGTCTGGGTTCAATCCCAGTCGACGTCGGTGGTTTTCCTGAGGCGAAAAAATCTGGTCACGTCTTCCGTCGGAAGGGAAGTAAAGCCGTTGGTCCCGGCTCATATTCATGAGTCGTTAGGTAGGGTCCAGGTGGTGGAGTCGTCTTCCTGGCGTCGGTGATTGTCACCTTGTAGGCCGACGGGAAATATATATATATATATATATAAATATTTATGTTTTTTTGTTTCAATTATATGCCATAATATTTTTATTATCGACAGATTGTAGTAAGTCCCATGTACTCTTTGGATGTTCCAAGATAGACGCTGGGATTTCAGTCAGAGGCGTGAGAGTTTGGAATAGTTTTAAGCACTAGTTTTTCGTATTCCTGTCTCTGAAAATCATCCGTTTTCCTGCGCCATGTTGTATGGTTCTTCAATTCGGCTCACTGCAACATCGTCTACCGTGCATTTTCTTATATTTTTTCAGGTCCATAGATACAATACAAGGGTGATTGGCCAAGAAGAATTTACTATAGTCCAAAATGCTATTTAATTTTGGATTGTCTTCTCGTAGGCCTCCAATAATCTATATCAAATCTATATCTTTGCCTTGTACTATATATTAATTTCTTAAGGATATTTTTTCAGGTGGATAATTTCTTCAATCAAGGTATGCAACACTTCCTCGTTGAACAGGGATTTTTCAACCGCAGAATAACGAAATTGTACCAGGAACATATTTGCAATTTTTCCATGAATATGCCTTGGTAAACTTGGAAAATTCAGATAAAGGCTTGCCCACTTTTAAAATTTTTAGGAATTGGGAAATCGGGAAAGAAACAAATTTCGTACCAAATTCCTTTGAAGCCTTCGCAACTCTGGAGAAGAGCTCCAAAACGTCGTCCTGTAGCCTGCAGTGCTCTTTTTGCGAAATCTGGACGATACCGTGGCTGATTTTTATTATACTGGAGTAACCGGCCAGCACTGCATGGCCTAACATCGTTTCAAAATCCACTTCTGGAGCCTAATTGCTAAGACTGGATTATAGAGCTTCTACTCGTCGCTAATTTGCAATGCAAGGTCATTTGCCATGCAGGTAGCACAGGTCTATTCAAATTTAAATATTCGCATTGATCTATATTGATGCAAACGTGAAAATTCAGTATCGTATTAGTTTTAATTTCACAAATTAAAAATTATAATTAAAAAAAATTACAAAATGATCCACACACTAAAACAAAATGATCCAAACAAATGAGCGGAAACGAAACTGG
Organism: Aedes japonicus; assembly: GCA_034211315.2. Classification (NCBI taxonomy): domain Eukaryota; kingdom Metazoa; phylum Arthropoda; class Insecta; order Diptera; family Culicidae; genus Aedes; species Aedes japonicus. The sequence goes on from JASCZW010003996.1 coordinate 12,382, forward strand.
ACGAACTAATTGACACAACTGCTGACGGGTAACGGGCACTGTGTTTTTTTAGGGTGCCAACTCCTCGACCCACTAATAACCCACCCGTGTCTCTAGTTTTGCCCCCCCCCCCATCCCCTTCCCGGGAGCAGCTTTCAGTATTGCTTCGGGGAGGGGGCTATTGTGCGTTTAGCACCCGCTTGTGTCTAACCACTTAGGGTTTTGGTAGTTAATTTATCCCTCTGGCCTGTCGCTGGTCATTTCGCCACTTGTCTTGTAGCTCTGAGACAACCTGGGAGGCCGCCGTTTACACCGCGTCCCAAGTGTCCTGTTCTTGACACATCTTCTGGACGACCGCTCACTGCCATCATGCCGTTCCTCGCGTCGTCGAAGCGAGGCAGGCGAAGAGCACAGGTTCCGCAGTTTCGTCCGCTTCCGCGCATACGGGGCACTCTGGGGACTCAGTGTGCCCGTACTTATGCAGATACTGTCTTAAGCAGCCACGGCCCGACAGTATCTGTGTCAATGCCACAATGCCAATGGAGTATGAGGCCGTTAGTTCTACCTCTTCGATGGATTCACCACATATCTCAAGGGTGATGTCGTCTGCAAACCCGACGATCTTCACCCCACTCGGAAATTCAAGCCGTAGTACCTCTTCGTACATCATGTTCCATAGCACCGGGCCCAGGATCGAACCTTGCGGAACGCCTGCGGTGATTTGAACACGTTTCTGGCCTACCTCTGTGTTGTATACCAGGACGCGATTCTAGAAATAGCTTCCCAGAATCTTGTACAGGTATCCCGGCACGTGAAAACGTTGGAGCGAGTCAGCGATAGCAACACAACTGGCGCTATTGAACGCATTTCGCACGTCCAGGGTGACCACTGCACAGTAGTGGACACCTCTCCTCTTGCGTTGGATTGCCACTTCAACCGTCTTGGTGACGGACAGAATTGCATCCACCGTCGACTTCCTTTTACGAAAGCCGAACTGGTTTTTAGACAAACCGTCTAAGCCGTCCGTGTGCTTGGTTAACCTGTTGAGGATAACCTTTTCAAGCACTTTACTTGCTGTGTCCAATAGGCATATAGGTCTTTATGCCGATGGGTCCCCTGGTGGCTTCCCTGCCTTTGGTAGCAGTACTAGAGTCTGGATTTTCCAGGCGTCTGGGAAGACGCCCTCGTACAGACATCTTTGCATCACCGCCCTGAACATTCCGGGCGCCATTGAGATAGCCGTCTTGATGACCAGGTTCGATATACCGTCAGGTCCTGGCGCTTTGTTTAGCTTTAACGATTAACGGGTACTGTGTATGATGTATGATAGGTACAACTGCTCATTGTAGCACGGAAACTAAGTCCAACTGCAGTGAGCTCTCCTCGCTGTAAGACTTGATCAAGCTTTAATAACCACTGATTATCCTAATCATGCCATTGTATGAAGGGCCAAAAAGGGGTAGGGTGGATCGATAGGCAACATCACTTATACGTATCCACAGAGATATAAAGAATCTCCTTCCAACAACAAGATTGAACAGTTGGTCAAATGAGCAAGCCATCTAACATGAGGATAGCCCCAATGGGCGGGACAAAAGCCAGCCCTCTATTCACAAACTGTTAGCAATGGAGAGTTGGCATTTCCATGCCAACCGCGATGGTCCCCCCGAATAGAAAATTATCATTAGCTGTATGATCATTGTTATACATTTTCCATTCGTGTTGTAATCACCACTATACATATCATCCGCGTATAATCATAGACTAACTCTAAGACCAGTAGGTCCCATACAAAAACGATTTTTTTCTTGGCTCAGTCAGTACTAGAACATCGGTCCCAAGCTCGGTCCCAAGTTTAATAATGCGCCCCTAATAATGAACTCACATGAACACACTCTCAAATATTCTGTCAAAATAACACAGCAAATCAAAACAAAGGCGCAAATATGTATAACAAGGTGCTGGCTTCAAGGTGTAATTCGGACCAAGGGGTTCTACAATAGTGATCCAATTTCAAATCTCTAGTTGCATATTGATTGTTGGTATAATGCTGGGGTAATGTAAGAAACCATCAAACTTTACACAACCATAAATAGCGTATTCTATATAGGATAATGATTTCATGAACAATAAATTAACAGTGCCGTATAGTATATCCCTTGCTCATTCATTGTATGATATAACGAAAGACAAATATAAATTATGGTCACGATAAACAAAAAACAGGAAATTGTTTGAACAATACGTATTTTTTGGTTTATTATCACAACATGTATGTCTCATGTTATAATACTGATCATTATAATATGTATTTGTAAGGGAGCGGTTTTATTAGTCTACGTGAAGGGTATGTTGCAATTTTGTTAAGTAGATTTTACTTTCTAACTGAAATTTAATCCACTTGTGAGTTGTTGTTGACTTTAATAATATACCTTTGATTGTCGATTTATATGGCTTTCGAGTCCGCTGATCTCTTGTTATAGTATTTCTAGTATATCCTAGTTTACATAAAGTTCCATAAATCAAGGTATTTTTTGTTGGATAACCTTTGCTTTGGTTTGGATCTACTTTTGCTGGTATTTTTAACTTATACCCCTTCAACTTCTATACATTTTTCACAACGAAAAGCTTTTAATAAAACAACATCAAAGGTGTGTTTTTATGTACTTGGATTGGGAGAAAAAAAAAGGGAAAAGTATTATTTATTATTGTATCATGATTGTAGCAGTTGTCATCATGATTGGAATTCTCATATAATATTACTATACTGTAACAATATCTTTTATCTTTTTATATCGTTTTTATTATTACATTAAGTTAACGGATAGCGCAATGGTTGAAAACAATATTTTATGATATAACCAGAATCGAACCACACCACCTAAAATAAAACAACCTATTAGTGTCATGGTAGGATTTTGATTAACCATAACATATATCATCGATATGATACTTTCTATCTTAAGTTTATAATTTTTGGAAGATAACTTGAATAATAATGAAACGTTAAATGGTAAAATACCTTTAAAATACATGTTTATTTGGGCCTCCCATTCCTATGAATTATTTATATAATAGTGTATATATTTAATCAAATGAAAAATACTTCAAGCATCCTGAAACGCAAGAAATGTCGTAAATTGTTAAAGTGTAGAATTCAGTGGTTCGCGCTTAAGCACGTTTTCGTTCGTTCTCAGCGATAGCAGCAATTCACCAAAAAAGTGATTTGGGTTTTCCTGAAAAAGTTGGTTAAATCTATTGAAATTTAACAGAACTAATATTTATACATTTTAATATACTGTTGCCATGGTCCCTATTTGCTACTTGATGCTGATATTATAACAGCAATCCACTTTTATTTCTCCTGCCTCAAAAGTTATTGCTTCTGGGTTAGCAGTTGCTCCTGAATCAGAAAAGATTCAAATGAAAGGGAATTAAAGACAATTGGACATAAAACACAATAAGTAACTGATGAAGTTTGTCAGAAGCAGATAATTTCTCATCTCCATGCGAAGCGCTAAGAGTGGATGGTAATTCAATGCTAGAACGAATAGAAATGAAGAGAAAGTGTATTGATAGTTCCGTATAGGGCAACGGCAGGCTTTGAAATTCAAAGATACAAGTTTGAAAACGAGTGCAGGCACATAACCCTTTACCTTCCCGCACTGACAAAACTATCCACGCAGCATCAATCATAGTAACCCATAAGTCAACAGACAAAATTTGACAGCTCTATCAGTCGAACTCTAACCGTGATGGCAAAAACAATGAAGCTACTCCGTTCAGAAGTGTGCTCGTTCAAAGAACGGCACCCCGTCGAGTCGAAACGGACATCGTGCGACACTTTGTGGACGCCGGATACGCTTGTTCTGGCATCTACAACACCTTGGCACTATTAGACAACAATCAGAGCACCAAAAGAAAGCCCAATTCCGTACGGTCGACGACCCTGAGCGACAAAAAACTCCAAAGGATGCTGAAGAGAAAGACCAAGTGGCTACATCGCTGCGTGTGCTTGGCCGGGAGGTTGGTTCAACCGGCCAAACAGTGAAAAAGTACCTGGCAAACATGAACATACATGTCAGGAAGCGGAAGTCGAGTCCACTGGTTTCGGAGCTGCAGGCAATGACGCAGGTGTTGTTTGGTGTCCGCCTTGATATATATGTCTCGTCGTCCATGACGAGACAGCCTGGCTGACCAGCCACTCACAGTCCAGCTTCCGCGCATGCAAATTGGCCACCGTATTTTGCTTTTCAGTCCGGTTTGGCGCGTTCCTGACCTTAAAAACACGTAGCCCAGCCTGCTTCATGGTCTGCTGGACGAACCACTTCGACGAATTGACCTTTTTGGCCACGTCTAATCTGCAAAGGTTCGGGTTATTCTTAAAGTACTGCCTTATCTTCCGCACCTTCTCTGGGTATTCCGTTTTCGGTTTTCGGCCGCTTCTAGCACGCCGCTTGATGGTCTTCGTCTCCTGGAACATCTTCACAACGCGGGACACGGTGGAATGGTGGATTCTAATCCTTTTGCCGATCCATCTATGCGACTGACCAAGATCACTGCCTATAGTCCTGGACTATTTTAATGAAACGATTTGGTCAAGGTTGTACTGTGGTAAATGTTTTATCCTGTTCCTGTAAGAAGGGTCAAAAATGTATTGTGGGCCCGTAAGCAGATACACTTACGCACAACTCAAAGCTACAGGGTCTAGAGAGAATCTCCTTCCAGAAACAAGTTCGCATAAACCACACCAAAACCGAGCCCTCGTCTAGTAAAAAGTCCCATTAGATGGGGAGAAGAGCCCTCCCTTTATTCACGAAATGTTAACAACGGGAAGTTGGCAGTCCCACTTTTCCTATCCAAATCGCTTCAATCGGGTACTCTGATGGTCCCTCCCTTTATCTCAACATTTGATGTTACATAAATATATGAAAAATTCAGAGAAATTAATATGATTTTCTTACCTTGATTTTGTAATCATCTTACCTTGAAGCTTGTGTTAGCTTGTTTGGCTAAAAGTAAAATTAGTTAGGGTTCCTCGTGCCTCACTTACTGCACTCACAATGTGTCATAAGACAACGCTCACGGCCATGGGATAGGAATGAGAACAGGAGAAAGGAAAAAAGCATTAGTAACAGGTAACATGCTATGTGCATGTGAGATTGTCATGGTGATATTCTCACAACGGCCGTTCAGAATGGTTCGACGGATGCATATGAGAGATCATTCCCGATGAGTGTCCACTCATTCGCTCAGAAGACAAGCAACATTTTACTACGTGTCACATTTGGGAATATCAGGAAAATGATCCCCCATCCCATCTTCAAGTGGTCATTACAGCCATTTGCTTGAGGCATTTTTGAAAGTTTATGTGGCAGCCCATTCAAACATGAAATCTACCGCGACCAACTCGACAGAACGCGCCCATACCCCTTTCTGAACCGAAGGGCAGGTGAGAAGTGCTGGGCTCTAGTTAAGCGGAAACTCTTCGAAACTGAGAAGAAAGCAAATGGTACTGAAGACTTCAAGAGAAGATGGAGAATCGTCACGGTGGGCGTATCTGAGGATACCGTATGGAACCTGATGGTGGGTGTACCACAGAAAGTTCGAGAGTTTTACAGAAGGAAGGATTAACATCTTAATTGCCTGCATCTAATGTAGTTATAATTCTAGTGTTGTGAAATAATCAATCGGTTATGAATCCTAGAGAGTTGGAGCTGTTTAGTGGAATACCTGTAACTAGAAATCAAAAGAAAAAATAGTATTTTCCATTTAATTCCAACTACCTTTGCTTATCTTGACAGATACGCGTGTTTCGTCCACAATGTGCAGACTTCTTCAGTGTCTCGTACTAATAACTCGACTGATGGTTGAATTATGTGTAAAGCTTTTTTGCTGCTACTATATTGGTGTCTGAAATTCAACGTGGACAGGCTTTAGCAGCAACTTACATAACTATTGAGTAGGTAATAATGACTGCCTGTGCTATCAGCACCGAGCTACAACCCTGGTTGATCAACTCGAAAGCATTTGACAGAATCGTTAATAGTAACTATTTCCAAACAGTTGCAAGGTAAACGCAGGGTTTCCTTAGAAGCCCTTATCTCCCTAATCCATTCGATCGATGATCAGCTTCCTGGCACAAATGTCAATAGAATCAAAAGATGTCCGAAAGGATTTATCTCGAATGAATTTAATTTTGAACATCAATTCGGTTGCTGCAATCCAAACACATTGTTGCACACAATAATTTAGTTCTCGAAAGCGACGGTAGCTAAACCGAGACGACGACGACAACAACAACGGCTGCGATAACATCACTTGTGAATCCATCGGAAACCATATTTTATTCCACAATCTTCGACCAGCTCCCAAGGGGGGGTGAAAATAGAGCTCCCTCCATTGAAAAACTATTCGGTTAGTTTGGAGTGAATAAAATTGGATAGCTCTTTCCCTTCACCAGGTTTGTGGTATGCAGCAGCATCAGCACGGAACAGGGAATATCACTAAGGCAAATAAAAATTTCATGGACTTTTCCCCGGGAAACCAACCGACTCAAGGTTGAATGCGATGGAAGTGCATGCTTGCGAAAATGGGTAATGGAATTTTCAACCAGTGGGTCCAGGAACAGCGAGTTTGGGTGAGGGATAATTTGTTATGTGAAAAATTTCAATTCAAAAGTGTCACTCGCAATTTCTCATGATTCATTTTAAAAGTTTGTAATTCTCAGAATGAGTTCTGGAATCCATGAATGAAGCCGTAGCACTGTATTTCAATTTACCCACTATCCTCAGTTTTACTCCCAATCAAAAACGGTGTGGTGTAGCTGTTCAGGTAAGAACATGTTCACTTTGGGCGAGACAGCGTCGCTGGGAATCAAGTTTCCACGAAGGAAACAGAGAGCCTGAGTAGATCCAAGCGCACTCAGGTTCCAACGCTGCCACCCCACAGCTGATGCACCAAAACGGTTGCCTGCAACTGCACGAAAATGAACCAGAATGGGAGAATGCAAAATTAGCATATAATAAATCAAAATTTAGCCAGCGCATCGGAGTCGTGCATCTTGGGTATTCATTAATTTGAAATTCATTCTATATAATACTCCGAGAAGGATGCATGATAATTCAAGGCAAGGCATTTTGCAGCATAGAAGATGATAAATTTTTGACCGGCTCATTTTTCTTCTCCCTTGCCTGCCGGTTCGAAGGGAAGGAGGGGTTGTTGCGCACAGCTGGCTGCCGACACTGCCATGAAAGCTCTTGCCAGCTCGTAATAGTGCACCGGCTTTTATGGGTGCGGTGGCGAAACGGTCCAGTTGTTGAGCCACTGCAACTTCTGATACCTACTACAAACTATGTCGGAAGCTAGGTTGGGTGGTTGGTTGGCACTCAGTCCCAGCGTCTTCTGCCAGCCAGCAGCCACACACCGGCAGCGATCGCAATTTGCAGTTTCCTCTCGAACGACTATCAAATGGTCTTCCGGATTCGCTTCAAGGATCGGTGTATTTACGTGTTTTGCACTGTGTGGTTGTTCGTTCTCGGCATTCATCCCGCGATGGAGAGATTGGGACGGAGAATGCCCTTGAGAAGAGATTGGTAAATGGATGTAGTCAAGATGGAGAAACTTGCTTTCGCTGAGTGTGGAGTAGCGGAAATGGCTCAATACTTGACTAATAGTGGGGTTTCGGTGTGTGGCGGGAGGATATTTGCAGACAAGATTTTGTGTCGATTGGCAGATGTATTCAGACTTGTGGTATAGATTGACAACTTACCACTTTATTGAACATGATCAACTAGAGGAAGTTTTCGGAGTGTTAGCCAAAGCCATTCAATGGTCGAAAATTAAGTTAAGTTAGATAGTCTGCGAAAGTATTTTGAGTTACAGGATATTCTGAGTTCAGTTAAATTTTTCCCATCAATAGTTCTGATAAGCAGCTTGAAAATGTGCAGATGACCTTGAAAATATTTTTCAATTATGTTTTTCTATTCTTGAATGTTGTTAAACTCATTGATTAAAATTACATTCATAAAGTCGTTGCTATGCTGGGTTGAAAGACGATTAGGCCAAATCAGTCTTAATGCTGAATCGGACTCAAGGTCTTTGCTTAACGACTGTTCCAGAAAGTATAAGCACACCTTATTTTCACGGTCCTTTGAATATAATGAAATATTTCAACATGTTTTGGCTGCGTCCTTTTGTTTGCACATTTCTGAATGACATAGCAGCAAAAAAGTACTCAGTTTTGTGTTACCTATCAAAATGCGTGGTCTTACTCAGGAACAACGAAAAAGTATCGTGCACAAATGGTGCACTGTGAGCGGACTCTCCTTGAGAAAATTGGCCAAGGATGAAGGTGTAAGCGTCGAAGCGGTTCGATCTGCGATTTGAAAATATAGAGAAGAGTGTACGTTTCAAGATGCGCCGAAGAGTGGTCGGAAATCCGGTCCAGTAAGTCCGGATATTGATAAAAAGATCAGGGATGCCTACAAGCGAAAACCAGTGACTTCCGTTCGGGATGTTGTGAAAAAACTAGGGACCTCGTCGAGTAACGTCATACGTGCCAAAGAAAGACTTGGGCTAAAAACATACCGGAAGCAGAAAAAACTCAAAAGGAACCCAAAACAGACCACGTCCGTGAAACCACAGGTCCGCAAACTCTACGATTCGTTATTGTGTAGAAATTCTGAGTGTATAATAATGGATGATGAAACGTATGTGAAACTAGATTACAAAACGCTTCCCGGACCACAATTCTATACTGTAAGCGAAGACAAAGACATCCCCGAAACGCAGAAGGCAATTTTTACTGAAAAAATCGGTAAGAAGGTTATGGTTTGGCAGGCAATATGCGAGTGTGGTAAAACATCTAGTCCGTACATCACAACGGAGACGATGAACACTCAGAAATACGTTGAGGAATGTCTCCAGAAGCGATTATTGCCGATGATCAAGCAGCACGAAGGTCAAGTAGAGTTTTGGCCTGATTTGGTGTCATGTCATTACAAAAAGGACACTTTTGAATGGTAGAAAAGTAAAAATGTATGTTTCGTACCGGAAGACATGAATCCGCCGAACTGCCCAATCGAGACTTTTTGGGCTTTAACCAAAGCAAAGCTTCGAAAATTCTTGAAACCAGCGGACGACATCCAAAAATTTGAAAAACGATTGGCCAAAAGTGGTCAAAATGGTGGGTAGTACCATTGTGCAGTGCAGAATGGGCCATGTTTGAGGAAAAGTTAAAAGTCTTGGCTATGATTAAATGTTTTGTTTAAACGAGAGTAAAATATCATATAAAATACAAATACAAATATGATTTGCCAAATAAAATGATCAAAACTAAAAAAAAGCCATGACTTTTTTGTTATTTTGAAAGTGTGCTTATACTTTCTGGAATAGTCTATAGAATCACACTCAAATTTCAAAGAACGAAAAAAAAAACTCAACTTGGAGTGTAAGCAGTTTGAAAAGTATGAAATAAAAAGGAGCAACTCATGCTTGAAAGAGAAAAATATGTCCCACGAAAATGCATATCCCTCTCTTTTTTTTAATATTACAAAAACTGCTTAGTTCGATACTCACCAAATCATATATTCAAATTGCCATTTTGCTTTTGAAAAGAATATATTAAGAGGAAAACCAATCTCCAATGAAAGTGTGGTGGTTTCCCAAAAAAAATGAACTTTAAATTGAAATTGAAGAAATGATCCATAGAAAAACAATCATAACTAACAAGACTCTGATAAAAATACCTACAAAATAGGTGGTCCACAATGGTCCATAATATTCAGCAATAGCATCCGAAATTTAAATAAAACTATCTAAGCCAGGTGTGAACCTTCCCACGCTTGCAACGAAATCAATTAAAATTTAATAAAACTTGCATTTTTTTGGGTTTTCTTAGAAATAACTTTTGTTCAAATATTTTCGTTTGCTTATTTTTGTATTTTTAGCAAAATTAAAGAAGGTATTGGTGTGTTGTTGTTGTTGTTCTCGACTAAGAACCCTAGCAATGTAAATTAACAAACTGATATCAAATAAGTAACATGTTTTGTTATCTCAGATATCATTTTGATCTCACCTATTTTCGCATAACAAATTTAGTTAGCAACATTGACAAATTTTGTTATCATCTGTTATCAATTTTGATGACGATTTTTAACGAACGTTACTGAATTCTACCAGCATGCTGAAGAATGCTGAGAATTAACAGCATATGATGGATATGAAATTGAGCTTTTCACCAGTAGCACTACTTCAGTTATTAGTGTATGAGTTTGATATCATGTTGATAACTTAATTTGTAATTATCTTAAGAAATTGGTTCATTTCACAAAATTTGTCAAAATGAACTCGATGATAATAAAACGAGTTGATGTTATGATATCCAACGAATATTAAATAACAAGTTATCTCATTTGTTATTTTGGCTGTATATTCATCCTTAATGATAACATATATTTAGTAATCAAACACTGATAATTTGAAGTCAAAACTTGTTCACATTTTGTTATAAACCTTTGCTCGGGAAGGGGTTTAAACTTCAATCAGAACAGCAGAACATGCTGCTTACTCGAGAAGTACACATTTTGTGTTTTAGTTGTCTGGATAATTCTCATGTTTGGATGCAAATTCTGTTTCAGTTGCATGAAAGCCCCATCTTTCCCTCTTACAGAGAGAAGAGGGGTCTCGAACCACCATAGAAAATAAAATTCTGCCTCCAAAAACCCCGATATGCCAAATTTGGTTTCATTTGCTCTTTTTGTATGACAGACAGACAGACAGACAGACAGACAGACAGACAGACAGACAGACAGACAGACAGACAGACAGACAGACAGACAGACAGACAGACAGGGACAGACAGACAGACAGACAGACAGACAGACAGACAGACAGACAGACAGACAGACAGAGGACAGACAGACAGACAGACAGACAGACAGACAGACAGACAGACAGACAGACAGACAGACAGACAGACAGACAGACAGACAGACAGACAGACAGACAGACAGACAGACAGACAGACAGACAGACAGACAGACAGACAGACAGACAGACAGACAGACAGACAGACAGACAGACAGACAGACAGACAGACAGACAGACAGACAGACAGACAGACAGACAGACAGACAGACATTTAATGTACAAAATTAAACGGTCAAAAAGTTGTTAAAATTCAATGGATAAAGCGCAAACTTATAGCAAATTTCAAATGTAAACCTGAGGATGATTGACCGCCCGAGGTTTCCACCCCGATGTTGCCAGATCAGCAGTCATTCCCTAACACACATCCTCAATGTGTATAAACTGGCGAACCTCAGTCAAAGTGTCAGCGCCACCCCTCAGTGTAGGAAGGTGTTGAATTCCACGGAAAATCTCTTGGATATTGAATAAAAGGGCTGGGTTGCTAGTAGGGATCATCTTGGAAAACACGAAATTTTCGTTTAATTCTGTGTTCAGAAAATTCATCATTTGGTTGGTTTTAAAGAGAAGCACAATATAAGTACCGATTTAAATCAACTGTAAGAATGCCATTGTCGCACAGAGTGTGTCAGTGGTTAATCATACTTATCTTTACAACGCCAACAAAAGCCAATTTAAACCAACAGTAAGGATGCTGTTGGAGCCATCCGCAAAGTGCCAATGGTGGTTCTTTTTATTGAGAAAATTAGATTTTAAAGTAAGCTGAATAGCCGCTTTTAACCAATTCAAACCCACGACGAGGATGCTGTTGGTTTCAATCACAAAACGGAATGGCGATTTTTCAATGTAAAAACAAGATTCAATGAATTCACATAATTCAATGTTTTACAACGAAAAGTATTGCAACTAGAAGATTATTAGCTTTGGAAATAAAAAGAACCTCTCAAATAAACTGTATGAAAAAAAAAGTGTCTAATTAGAATCATTGATTTTGTGAGCAGAAGATTCCATTAAATGTTTGCAAATATTTTCACAATTTCCAATAAGAATCACTTTTGAAAGAGAGTTCTATGTCTAAAATATTCTTCCACTCTTCAAAATTTAGCCGTTTGATCGATGCAGTAAAATAATAAGGCTGAGGGTCACTTGAAAGTACTTTAAAGAGAAATACTATTGAAGCTGTTTAGGGAAAAAGGGCTGATTTCACACGGCCAAAATATTCCCTACGTTGTAAATAGAATAAAAGACCACGATTTATTGGCGGCCCTGCCATGGCGGAGGCAAAGAGACTACTGCATTATTGTTTGCAATATAAGAACACCACAAAAACGGTAGATGCTTGACTGGTAGGGTAGGATATTTATAATGGACGTTTGCTCAAACATAGGCTTAATCTCTTTTTTGTTCACGAGTCGAATTAACTTGCTCTATTTTAAATTAAATTTAATATCTTCAAATTGTATGACTTCAAATTACACGTCTTCCACAAGTTGGTTCAAATTTTTCACAAATTGGAAATGTCATTCAAAGAAAAAATAAATAAGCCAGCTGTGAAAGCTCCATAAAAAGAAAGCTTTAAATTTTATGCCTTCAAACCTTGTACAACGAGAGGAAACTAATTTTGAATGGTTTCCAAGTAGCCAATAAGCAGTTCCAAGATGTTTTTACGGCGGCCTATCAAGCAATTTAGTCACCTTTAATGCAGCTCGTTAATTTAGCTCTATCCACGGTTGAAGGCACCACTCCCAGCTTCTTTGCAACATCTCGGACGGAGAGGTTCGGGTTCCGCTCGAAACAGCGGGCAACTCTTTTTGTCGTCGCTGTGGCCTTCGGCTTTCGATTTTCCCCCGATCCAGCTTTCCTGGTTGTCAACAAACGTTTACCGAACACTTTTAATACGTTGATAACAGTTGATTTAGCCACATTCAAAAATTTCGCCTACTTGGCGTGAGAGTAGTTTAAATTTTCGCCATGATTGTGCAAAATTATGATGCGTTGCTTTTCTTCCTTCGACGACATTTTGATAACTAAAGTGCTAATCTCAAAATCAAAATAGAGGCATGATGCTACACGCACACATCTTCAAAATGAGAAGTTTGCAAGAAATTTTAATGCACGATGTAAAGAAATGCGTCAAGTTTGAGTCGACCAAATTTTGATCGAACCACCCTTTAGTCATTACTATTGAGTTAGATGATAACTACCAATCAGTCAGCATTGCGAATGAATGATTAATAGAGAGCGGGAGAGTAGCAGAGAGAGAGAGAGAGAGGGAGAGGGAGAACACCCATGATTTTTACGTAGGACTACGTCTTTGTTTTCTATACTGGGGTACTATTTAAAAAAAATCGCATTGCGACCGTCACGAAAAGTGGTCAGGTTTTGAGCGTTAATATGTCAGTCATTTCTCTAAAACTTTTCAAAATATTTGCTCCAATCGATCGGAAATATTTCTACGCAGCAATTTCCATAGAAAACAATGTAGATTTTTGGGCCATGTACTATTGAAATATTCATAAATGTTAAGCCTTATCTTAAAAAGTATATTAACCCCTTCAGGCTTAAGGTAATATATATGCCTCCAAATGGAATATGGCTGTATAAAATCACAGACTGAATAAAAGTGTACTCTGTGTTGGGCAAATTTGTTCTACATCAATTACTTTTATCAGTTTAAGGCCTAATTGACGGCCTAGAACATCTTGAATATGAAGATGTTCAGGAAGAAAACCTTAATGCCTTACTAATATTATAAATTGTTGTTTTAAAATATGGTACATATGAATACGTTTTATGAAATTTTTGGTGATAAACGTTAAATATTTTGATTTTTTTTTTCTAGGAAGTTCTAGGTTATCCAAAATGCACTTGAGTTAAAAACTTCAGATCAACAGTTGCAACAGTAACATTTAGGGCTATATAAGATTATGATATGTTTTCATACATCTTGAATGAATCTTTTGGAAGGTCGACAAATAATGATAATTTTGTGATTTTGTTGTGCTCGAGTTCAGTACTTTAGATCTACAGTAGTAGCTATAGCTCTTTGGGCTATACAAAGTAACGCTACGTATTCAACTATGTTCAGTGAATATTTTACAATGTAAACAAACATTACAAAATTAGCTGCGATGATCGGGGTCATCCAAAGTGTCCTTGAATTGAAAGATCTACAGTTGTAATAGTAGGTTTTGGAGTATGCGAAGGAACAGTATGAATTTAATGTGTTTAATGTATTAAATAGTGTTGAAAATCAACGGACATAATGCGTAGGTCAACAGTCAATATTTTATAACTTTCTGATCTTCTAGGTTATCCAAACTATCCTGGCGTTCTAAGATTTTCAGTTGTAACAGTAATTCTAAGGCAATACAGAGTTACAATAAATATTGAATATTCCATTCAAACATATTCAATTAATATTCTTAGAGGTCGACAAACATTATAAAGCATTATGAAATGGCCCGGGTCATTCAAACTATCCTTGAGATCAGAACATACAACCTACAGTTACAACAAAAGGTCTATGCAAAGCTACGCTGTGTATTCAAACATATTCATTGAATATTTTAGAAGACCAACAGACATTATGAGATAATTTTCGGATGTTTTAAGCTATCCAAACAATCCTACAGTTTAAAGCTAAAAATCTACAGAATATGTATTTGACCAAATTAAGTTAGTATTTTGGAAGGTAAACAGATGTAATGAGATATCTTGGGATTTTTCAGGTCACCAAAACTGCCGTTGAGTTCAGTTAAGATATACAGTCGTAACAGTACTTTTCATAAGTACGTTACAGAGTTAAATTAGTTTGTTTGGCAAAGAATATCCCAAGATCTTAAGTTCTGAACTCCAGGGCAGTTTGGATGACCTAGCACGTCTCAACAAATGTTTCCTGCTTTTTTGCTATCGTTTCTATGATATTAAGCACCAAATCCATCAGAATGCACCAAGTTGCTTGTGTTGCAACGCCTGGAAAAAAAATGGGACTGAAAGAATTAATTCAAAGAATATTGCACAGTATAATACAAATAGCTTACATTTGGTTGCGTTGTCCTCCGCCATTATTTCGAATAGCTCAATGGGGCTCTACCTTGTAGTTTTTTCTTATGCACTAACTACAATCGTCTTCAAATGACCAAATATTAACCTATAACTCTCACATCATACTGATAAACCGATTTTAAAAAAAATCAATTCAACTTGGAAATCATTCCACTGAATGAGACACGCATTGCCAAAATCCCTTTTCCATTCGCTATGAATTATCTTCACCATGCTCGTTTGGGTTCAGAAATTTATCGCGAAAAGATTCACTCCTCGCACGTTGGGTTGGCTATAATAAAAACTAATCGAAAAAAAAATCTTCCCGTAGAACCTTTCATCCATATCGTGCGACAGTGGTTCTGCTTTGGCGAAGCTTGTTGAGCCACTTCCGGTCTGAAGTGAAATATCACTTCAATATATCATGCAACAATTGTCGCTACACAGCAAAGGGTCTTCCTCTTCGTGTTGGGAACCAGGGGGTCCTAGGTTTTTCACTAGAGTCCATTCTCGTCGACGGTTGCATGCGTGTGCCTTGGCTTGCCGTGCTTGGTTTATGATAAATGAGCTGAAATTTTTCATATCACGAATCCGTTCTTGGGCGTCGTCCTCCAACCGGTTTTAATACGATATAGAACCAGAAGCAGCAGTAGTTGAACAAGCTGTCGTACACTGGATATTTATTCCCGGGTAAAGATGTTGAATGCTGAATTTTTCCTCTATTTTCAGTTAATCTTATTGTCAAACAAGGTTCTTATTCATTTTCGTATTTTATTTTTTGTCCCATTCAATTTCATAGATTCTGCTTTGAGTGAATTAGCGAAAGTGTGGTGTGAGAGGTGAAATGGATGCCGCAGGGTGGCACGGGGATCGTCTACGTGGTGACCCTGCTCGCCCTGATACGAACACGATGTGGGTCGATGGGTGGAAGCTGGATAACCGGAACATTCTTCACACCAACCAGGATGTTTCCTACGAGTGTCCCATCAATACGATGTGCCGGTGTACAGTTTGTTAAACGGAAACGGCCCTGGTTCCAGATCAACTGTAACGAGGTCTCGCTGTACAAATTCCAGGTTAGTGTGTTAGATGAGAATATGTTAATTAGAATACCTGCGTCGTCTATGCTGCCTCTCGTTGTAAGGAACTGGACAAGCTAATTAAACGTTGAGAGCTATGAGGTACTCATTAACTTGACGAAAGTACTTGTTTTTCCGAATAGCTGATTACAATCCCTTAGCAGATATGTGTTGGTGAACACTCAAAAGTGGTTGACTTGTTTAAGAATGGAAAATTGCATTCATTCGCATTGTTTCTCGTGAAAGTGTTCTTTTCTATGATTAGTCAATTTCATGCATTCACACTCGCATGTCAGTTATTAAAATGAAGGTTAAAGATTGTGTATATCGATTAATTTACGAAACGGAAATAACAGAGAAACTGAATTAAATAAGAAAAATTGGTTTGATTAGTTGCATTTAGATTCATTGGCCATCATTTTAATCAAGAGATTGTCTCTGGAACGGTCATTATAGAATATTAATTTTCAACTTTATTGAAATGTTAACATTCGAGTACTGTATACACTGTGCTTTGCAAGGAGTAGCAAACATACATGATGGACAAGTTTCGAATCAAAGCTACAGTACTGGACAAAATATAGTACGCACCTTCCATAATTCCAAAATGTGTCATATTATCCAGCAACTATGTAATATAACATTTCGGTATCCTTGAACGAACATTACAATTACATATGTATTTTGGGAATATGGATTGAATTGTGCTTTGAGAGTGAAATTTTCAACAACAAAAAGGTTTGGGGTTGGGTGATTGTTCGTTTTTTATGGACAAAATAGAGTACGCACTTAAAAAATCAATAACTTTTATTGCTTATTGCCAAAATCAATACTTAGTGTTGCGGATGCTGACATTAAAACTAGAATATTAAGAATTTAATACCTACCTAATGTTACACTCACCTTGCATTGTACTTACCTTAAACACATCTTGGTACACGAAAATGATTGTACTTACCTTCGTGGTACACAAACGCTGGAATGTCAACATGAAAGCTACAAACACATACACATACTCACCTCACACGAAAATACTAGAACTGAATCAACGAAACAGAATTAAAGTTAGTTACCTAAGGAGTGTATCGAAAATAAGCTATCCACAAACTATCAACTACCAAAGTCAAAAGACGTATTCTTTGCAACACTTAGTATGAACACCTGTCGCCTCAATAACAGCTTGCAGGCGTCGTGGCATACTTTAAACGAGATTTCGGATGTGTTGAGGGTTTTAATTCATCCAGGATTTCTCCTGAGCTTCGAAAAGATTGTCACGATTAATCACGTCTCCTTTGTCAACGTTTAGATCCAGAGTAGACCATACATTTTCGGTAGGATTCAAGTCCGAGCTTTGAGGTGGCCATTCCAATAGTTTGATACGTGAAGCACGGAAATAGGCAGTGGTTCTATGGGCGGTGTGCTTGGGGTCGTTATCTTATTGAAAAGTAAACTTATTCTGTAGAAGGAAATGTTCGCTTATCACCAGAGTGGACAGTAATGTTTGCTAGAATGAAAGATATGAAGAGCAAGAGTTGAAAGTTCCGTCAGTGTACGGTAGGTTAGAAATAAAATAGAAGTATTGAAAATTGAGCGAAAGGGCATGGGTAAAGTAGGGTAAGAGGATGTAATGTTAGCCTAGCTCCTTCATTCGGCCTATGTACCAAATGTGTCATTAATTTAGCGATAGTCAACAAAATCATGTTGCTATTAGGATGACCGATGGAATACGAAGCAATTGAGATCATATTAATCAACTTATAATTGTTCACTTTCGCGTAATTTTCGATTCCTTGAACTTTTGGGGCATCATGAATACACTGGTTAAGCTGAACAGATCTGCACGATCTTCAAGAGATCTATATTTGATTTATTGAATCGATAAAGCAAGTAACGCAGTCTGGATGTGCAGAAAAAAGTTACACGTTATAAACTAACTGTTCACATTGCTTAAATAACAATGATTTTACAAGAAAATCGTAGATCCAATGTTGGGGAAATATTTTTTTGTATGTTCCCAACTGTGGCCTGTTGTATCAACAGCGTATTAAAAAAGATGTTATTGATAAAATTTCAAGTGGAAATGCATGAATTTAGAATATAAACAACCATATTCTAGTGACTCGTCAAAACACAAATCGAAGAGACAAAATCATTGTATAGTGTATTATAATGTTTTCATTATTGAATGGCTGATAAATCATATATGAACATCACTTAAGTGTTTCGAGGCAGTTCTACTTTAGTTTGTTTTGTGAAATGTTGTATTAAGTAAATCGAGTACTGCTAGCAATGCCTTTATTCATAAAATTAGAAGAAAAAAAACCGTACAAAGACTGCATTTAGTAATAAATCCATCGAATGGGACGAATTTGCATCCATGGATAGACCCAATTTGGTGCTTATAGACCGACATTAAATCCATATCCTTCGAATGTTTCTGACTTTATAAAAAGAGTTGTGTAACTTTTCGTGATAAATACCACCAAATGTCTTATCAAACTTATTTTTGCAAATGTCCAACTAGTTGAATCTCGCTTACAGCTTAAAAACTGTATGAGTTATACTAAAAAATGTAATCGATCATTGCATAAAAGGCTGAGTTAAGGGACACATACCCTAGTACTCGAACCAAGGACTTAACCTATGCCTAACATCCCACTGCGGGGTAGGTCAAGGCACGAACGAATCCGCAACCTCAACATGCAAAAGTAACGTGTTGGATGGTGCCCATGTACCACTGATAACTTGTGATAGTTTCTAGCGGTAGTTTGTACACACTCTGTTTTGATGTGTACATGGGAAAGGAACCATTTCCTTTTTGGGTTTGTTTTCATGTGTATCAGACATTTTGTTCACGATAGGCGACGAGTGACAGCCTTCGCCGGCTTTCAACTGATAGTAATGTTTTAGAGAAATTTCAATCAAACGAACTGTTTACCTGGTGAAATTGCCAAGCAACACAAAACTGACATAATTTGTTGCAGTAACTTGATTGTGACTTAATTGAGTTGCTTTCAACTGACCTGCAGCAAGTGTGCTGCTAGGGTGATTTGGTCGTCGTGAAAAGGACGGGTTTTGAATCGTCGTGCCTTTCTAGATGGATGAAGATTCATAGCTGGCAACGGTTGCGATGATGTGATACCGGCATTAGCGACTAGCTTGCACCATTTATACCACTCCTCACCTAAAGATGGCAACCAACTTTATCATACAAACACAAGCATCTTATTTCATTCCCCATATTTGCACCCATCCGACTCGTTACAAACTCATTAATATGTTGGTCAACTCCCTAACACACGACTGCATAACCAATGGCTGCCTAGCCATAGCCTACTGAGCCATCGGTTATCTGTCAAACGGCTGCTCGCGAGTCCACCTTCAAAGTACTTTACGCCGGCAGCTACCAATCCTATACTGGCTCTCCGCCGCTCCGCACAGCTTCAATACTACCGAACAATTGGGAAAATTTATTTATCATTTACTGTGGCATATGAGACTTCCTTGCTCACAGGTGAAATCTATAGGAAAGTACTGTGCATTTAGTAAATATAGCTTGCAAAACAAAGATATAAGACAACACCTTTTATTTGTGTTATTAAAAAAAAACAATCGTTGAAGGAAACAACCGATTGTTGTACACATCTTAATCATCTATCGAGTATTAATTGAGTTATAAGCGTTTAATTTGTAAGGATATTTCGTGTCGATCATAATCGATACATTTGAGAACTTCATTTGCCGTAAGACGTGGTGTATGTTAAAAAAAAAGTTGAAACAAGTAAGTGTTTATTTAAATTTTCCTAGTATTCCAATAACAATCGTTTTGCTAATTCGTTCGTTTTTTCCCCCTATAAAGGTAAAGGGAACAATTCTAAGTAAATCAAAGTGGGTCGCCACACCCCTTTTTTTTAAGTGTTCTTTTGTTTACTTACTTAAAATGAAACGATGATTAAAAGAAAAAAAACTTAGGTCATTATGATACATATATAAAACTATACTGTTAACGATAACATCAGAACTGAACAACTCGAGAAAGTAGGTTGAATTTATGTTTAATATAATGCACATAAATGGAGCGTCACAAAACATACTTATTCAAATACGTACACCCAGAATAAAAAAGTTTAATTTCTCGTAATGGATCGTAAATTGGAGAAAAAATGCAACATTGGCCGTGGGCAAAAAAGCAACACATCAATTTGATTAGAAAAACACAATGTGTGCGTGAGGTTGTGCAGTTGATTAGTAGTAGTAAATTAAATGGCTCACAAAAAAAAAGAGATTAAAATCCGCTACTGAGTTTCGAATCGCGACCGTCAGCATGACGGCTCTTCATTGTAACCATCCAGTCTTCATAACAAGTTGAGGTGAATGAAATAAAAGTTGTTACGGTTGCTACAGTTGCTTCGGTTGTCGAGGCACTCAACGTTACAACAATGAAGCAAATGGCTTCGTTTATTTCATAAAACGCATGGTGACTTGATGAGAGGAAGATGGGAGTGTGATGACGAGTGAAAATAAAAATAGAACACTTGACAGAGGATAGCAACAGTGGCAAATGGCGTAGCAGCGTTCTTTGTCATTGTCTCACCCATATTTAGAAGTTGTTGACGGTTGAACAAAAACCCAACGGTTGCTGCGACTATCGAGGCACTAAACACACAGCGATAACTGCTTGCACACACTTGCATTGCTTAGTTTATACCATAAAAAGCTTTGTGGATCATGATGGGCAAAATTGCCTATTCAGAATCATGCGGATTTCTCAAGATATGATTGCAAAAACTGCAATTTCATTTTTTGCTATAATTTCAACTTTTGGGTGTAAGGAGTGTATCGAAAAGTAGTTATAAACTTCCAAATAATAAAATAGGCATGAAAACATGGTTAAAATTAACATACTATTTCAGTTTATTATAGCTTAACATGTTTACAAAAGATCCAAACGGAAAAACTAGTCATCATGTTCATTTCTGTAGAATGCCCGTACCTTTGATTTGACACCTGCCATCAAATTCTGCACAGTGACCTTTGTGCACTTCCTGGATGCCGCTGCCCAATTTTTCTTAAAATCGGTCATGTTTTGGGACACTGTACCATCCTTCTTAAATATACGCTTGACTATTGCCCAAGAGCGTTCGATCGGTCGCAACTGGGGACAGTTTGGTGGGTTGATGTCTTTTTCTACGAACTTGATGTTATTCTCCGTCAGCCACTGTAGAGTGGATTTGGCGTAATGTGCCGATGCCAAATCTGGCCAGAAGAGAGGAGGGGACTGGTGCTTTCTATACAATGGTAGCAACCTCGTTCTTCAAACATTCCTTTGATAAATCTCAGCATTTATAGTTCCTTTTGTATAGAAAATTGAAGAACGCAAGCCACATGTGCAAATAGCTTGCCAAATGAGCACCTTCTGACCGAATTTCTCCATCGCAACAGTCGTATCTGCGGTTGGCACACGTTTCCCAACAGATTTAGTATAAAACTGCGGCCCCGGTAGCGTTCTTGAATCTTCTTTAACGTATGTTTTGTCATCCATCAAAATGCACTGGTCGACATTGTCCAAAATGCAGCTGTACAGCTTTCGAGCCCTGGTTTTGGCACGAGACTTTTGTTCCGGAGTTTGTTTGGGCACTTTCTGCTTTTTGTACGTCTTCAAGTCATTCCTGCGCTTGATTCGTTGAATCATTCCGATGCTGGTCCTGAACTTCTTGGCTAGATCGCGAGTAGAGGCAGATTTGTTCCGTTGAATATAATCCACAACTTTTTGGTCCAAATCGGGGTTGCTGGAGCCGGGTTTCCGGCCACTTCTTGGTAAATCCTTGAGGGAGCACTCCTTACCAAACTTTTCGATGATGCGTTTTACACTTGCCGGGTGAACATTTACTCTTTTCGCAATCTGGTTGTAAGTAACACCCTTTTCGGTGCACCAAGTGTGCAGAATTTTCTTTTAGTCTCACATTCAATTCGCGACATTTTGAATACAACTTTATCAACGGAAATGAATGAACCGAATAATCATTTTTGACATGTAAACAAAGCAAATGGCGCTTACACGCTAAAAATATATACAGTAGTTTATGCGTAATAACGCATCGAATGTTTATAACTACTTTTCGATACACTCCTTAGTCGATAACGTTGTATGCAAAAGCTCGTTTTTGTTAGAACTGTTTCATACAAGTTGCTGTCTCATGTGGAATGAAATGCAATTTCACATGCTCTGATGTCTACATCACAATGAAAATTCAGTTGACACGTACTATACGTCCCTGCTTGGACGCTAAAAAAGAATCGGACTACGGTTTTGTACCTAGATTTTAGATTATAAAAATGTTGTAGGGTATTTGATTGTTATATTGGAACTATACTGAATAGTCAAACTACTCATACCACAGCCAGGGATAAGGTGCGACTCAAATCTCTTTCAGTGCAGCACGCGCTGCTACGAGACAACACATTAAATTTCAAAGAGACGTGAAAGTAGCGTCTGTACTCCCGTGCACTCTTATTTTGCCGTGCGCTCAATGCCGCACATCTCATTTCGAATTTGCTTTGTGAATTAGGATTTTAATAAAATTTGCTCTCTATGAACCCATACAATGCTTTTTTGTTACCAGCATCAACAATTTTTCATTTTGCTACCATTTACCAAAGCATCAGCCAAAGCACAGAGTAAAGCACTGAGTAGAGCACTGTGCATTACTCTTTATCTCTGAAAGAGAAGTGCATGGGCGGCTATCTGTCTCTCGTGCTGCTACAAAATCTCTCTCCCGTTCGTTTTGTGCGCTCCTCTGAAACAGGAGACGTACACTAGAAATTGGGTGAAGCATTTGTCTATTTTGCACTACTCTGTGTTTTTCGACAATCTTTGATCACAGCCATTCAAGCTTGAATCTCAGGTGTGTCAGATTCCATAGCCATCAATTTAACCTTCTTTAGGTGTCGGGGTCAGTTTGAACTGGCATGAATTTAAAAATGCTTTCTAAAATAAGCATTTAAACGTTTGAATTTTCTTGATTTTTCCTAAATTATAGGAATTTAAGTGTTTGTATTGAACCCAAACCCAAAAGGGCTGTTAAAAAAAGTTACGAATATGGTGTTTCGTGTCAAATTGACCCAGATTTCGAACTGACATTGTGGAAAATATATATGACCAAATTTTCAAGTCTTCCAAATGTCAAAATGCTTATTAGAGTGTCTATTCTTAGTGTTCGGTGACTGAAGCCCTCTTTGACCCTAATGGCCATAAGTAATCTGTGTTGAAAAAGGTTATATTTTATCACGATCCGTGATACGTTCATCGGGATATGCTTTTAGACGACTCAAACTTTATAATTTTTAATTAATTGTCTACCTTCAGCTTGGAAATGAAGCAATGACCGTATTGGCCATTCCGGAGAGGAAAATATGAATTTTCACCGAAACGGGCCATTCGACGACTTAAACTTCATGATTTTGTATAAGTAAACAACTACTTCTTTTAACTGGCTTTGTTCTAATTGCACTTCCACAGTTATTACTTGAGAGCAACACTATGCCAACACAAATGCGTAAATTTTGCGTAGCAGGCACAACTATGCTCTACGCCCACACTGAAAATTAATTTTAGTTTATGTTACGAAAACGAAGGTAGCACTAACGAATCCAATCGTTGTTTTCTGCAACGAAACTGATTTGTATTTATTATGATGCTACCTTTGTATATAATGCCACACGCGCAACCGTCAAAAGCACGAAGCATATTGTCGACGCATAATAAACATTCGTGCATTGTACGAAAACAATACAAAGATCTTCGAACATTCCGTTACCAATGAAAAAGAAATGTCGCTCTGATGGTTGCATAAATGATAGAAAAATCTTCTTTATCGACTCGAAATGTAATTGAAAGAAAAAAACGCAACCACGTGGAGTTGTCCAGGGTTTTTTTAGGTTTCTGACATGAGATTCGATCCTGTAATTTTTTGGGAAGAGCTGTTTCTGAATCCGTGGTCGATTGCACTAGGCCATGATGATACGTGAGAAGTTACTTGATAAATGAGTATGCAGTTATAACTCTTGACAGCGTTTTAATTTTATTGTTGTGATAATTAAGGTATTCCCGCCCATCCCTGCAGCAACACCAAAATGCATGAGTACGATAAAAGAAAAGCAGCGATTGGCTGGTCGTCACGAAATCCATTTCGTGCATGCTACAAAAAGGTGTAATGATAGCATTTCACCAGATAAAAAGCAATGTGAATGTTTCCATACAATACACTAGACATTTGTTCTGTGTACAAGTTCCGTGTTTACAAAACGAGTGAAAGCTTATTCAAGAAAATTGATTTTCAGTGCAGGGAAATTGAGACATTTACCAACCCGAAAAATTCCTAGACGAGTTGCGAATCAAACCCGCCACCTCCAGCTTGGTAGACCGTGCGCTTTCCGACTACGCCATTCAAGATCTCCAAGTTTTTCGCCAATCCGGGACAGTCCGGACGCCCCGGGGGAACCCATTAGGAGAGATCATGCCTTTCGAGGTCTCAAACTTCATGATTTTTGTTGAGTTTTCTACTTTAGCCTAGAAATGACCTAATGACAATATTAGCCATTCCGAGACAATCCGGATGCCCCGGTCGCATTCAGAATGGAACAAATACAGATTTCCGCCGAAGCATGCCTTTCGACGACTCGAACTTCATGATTTTTGTTGAGTAGTCTACTTCTAGCCTTCTAGCCATATTTGACATTCTGTGTGGTATTGGGCTTTCTGAGTGAGCAATTGAATACGCATTCATTTCCTAAACTGTCTGGATAACAACCAGAGTGGACCGCCCCCTCGCCTGACCACGCTACACTGCTGCACATAAATGAGTGAACATGATAAACTTAGAAAGCTTTGTCAATTGGATCAGTTTTTCATTGACTTTAGAGACTCACGAGTTCTATTAGCGTTCACCGAATTTGCAAGATTTCAGTAATTTCAAAATCAGCAAAATGGATCCAATTGACATGGCTTTCTTCATTTACTATTTTTCCTATAAACACGTTGGTACGTTTAAGAATATTTCAATGTGATTTGAGAACAACAATACAAAAGACAATTAAACTTACCAGTAATCATTCTTAGGTTGGTTCTAATATTGGCCCATTACCGTTTTTAAACTGCTGATTTTTAAATATACGATTGAACCCATATATGGTGCAGAACCAATTCTCGTCACCAATCACTATTACTCAGCCATACAAAAACAAAAAATACTGTTCATTTATGGTTTCACATAGACACTAATCATTTGAAAAAAATGGAATCATTCGGTTTCAATACAGGTGAGCAATAGCGATTGACAACTGGAATGGGCCCACCGCTGAATTGGTCCAGCACTCTATACTGACGACATGAAATATTTGCAATACAAATTTAATAAATTTTATGTTATTTAATACAAATATTTAATTCGTAATTAAACTCAAACAAATGGTGAAATCATAAAATATCCGCGTGTTTTGTGTAAAACGTTGTGAATGTAATTGATTCCCTTACAAAATGTGAATTTTTCATTTTTTTTGTTATTCCTTTTGTGCTTCTCCTCCACTCCCGGATGAAGAGTTTTGTCAGCTTTATTGTAAGTGCTTGTATTGTGACACCTGGACAATAGCGAATAGTATTTTTCAGGTTTGTCGCGAGTGAAATGATGATTATTAGCAAAGGTTTCACGACGACACAAGTCGGAACGTTTTCGTGCGGAGCTGTCAATTGCGCTGAGTCGCCTTCTGGTTTTTCGTTTGGCACTGCCAACAGTTGTTTAGGAGTGATAGAGGGGCGTAGTGAGGCGGTGGCGAAAGTGGCCCCCGCCAGGTGCGCCAGGTCATAGAGGCGCTGAAGCTGAAGGTGATCGAGCTGATTTGTGAAATTTCATTGTTTATACTCAATCCTATATGGCTTAACAAAAAGCTGAAAAACGGGGAAAAAGTTAAAAGTCAATGGATGCTTTACAGTGTTTCATCGAACGCTGTTTTTTTCCGATTTTAATGTTTGGTCAATTTATGTTTTGTAATATTGTCTCGGATTTCGAAAAAAGGATTTGATGACTGGAAGCCTCCACATCCAATTATACAAACTGGAATTCATCGAGCCACCAAGAATGTTTCTTCTTGTGGAAGGATTTTGAAAAAAGGATGTTACATGGTAAAGGCCAGTATTGACTTAAAAAGTAGAGAGGTTACGAAGTTTTCCTCAATATTACCAAGCAGAATTTTGACAACTGATCTGTAGGAACGAAGTGTCACGGAATAATTGAGCGGAACATTTTTCCGAAAGTAAAGTTCCCATTAGTTTGCGTGGAAACCTTACAAATTCCAATTTTATTTTTCGTTCATTTCAGGTTGATACTTCTGTTCAAATTTTTATTTCGGTTTTTTTACTTTTCCGTTTCAGTAAACGGAATCTAACATGAGTTTGGAATAGAAGAAGAAATTTATTTCGAACACGATACCGACGTTAAAAAAATTTCAAATTCAAAATTCACAATGCAAAAAGAAGCTGAGGTCTTGACATATGGGAGATAATCATGATTAACATCGACCAAGTAAATGAATCTCTGCAGTCAAAAACTATCTCCATAGACGTGGCCAGTAAAATAAACAGAAGTTTACAAGCCTCATTCGACGGAATGAAAACTGATGTAGTTGGCCGTGCAATGAAGTATGCGAAAGAAAAATGCATTGAACTTGGTATCACTAACGATTTCCAAGGAACACGACAGTGGAAAATGAGATAAATCGATGACACCACAGATAATCGAGCTCCTCTATCGAGTGAAACAGGTTTAAGTGGGAAGTAAGCTCGATATTTCACAAAATACTGCAACATATGGAGCAACGTGGAGAATCAATGGCGGAGTTAGCATCGGAATTGTCAGTTTTGACAGGACACGGACTCGCATCTGTGACTATTCCACAATTAAAGAAGGCGCAGACTTTGGACTAAAGTATGCTAGTGGTATTGATACAGTAGAGCTTGTATCTGAAGTAGAAGTTTTTAAACGGTAAATTGGTGAGATGTTGTCTGACCTGTGCTCTTCTACTTCATTAGACATATTAAACTGTATCCTTGAATATTCTCTCGAAGATGTTTAGCCTAACATCGAAACTACTCTAAGTATTTTTTGACGCTTCCAGTTATAGTGGCATCACGTGAACGGAGCTTAAGCAAGCTGAAAATAATCAACAACTATCTTCGTACAAGAATGACGCATCATTGTCCAGTAGTGAACAAGCGAACGGTTCAGTTCGTTCGGTCCGCTTTCCGTTGCTTTGGAAGCTTTTTACGAGTTATTTACAGTTTTCAGTATTAGTTTTTGTCGATCGCCAGTGAAATCGTCGCGAGTGAAATCAATCTTGGTTTGCTGAAGAAGAGGACATTGTGTGATAAGTGGTGCAACAACGTCATTGATTGCAATTAGAAATATTGCCTACGATCGAGAAGCCATATTGTGCCGCATCTATACGGCACGCATACCAGCAGCCCATCGTGTGAAGCGTGCATTCTTCCATCCACCAACTACCACCGACCAGCAACATCATCGTCATCGTTCAGCTCCACGCTTAGACGGTACACGCGGTCACTCATCGTCGCTCGGCAGCAGCAGCACACATTCGTCGCCCAGCTGCAGTAGATCCGTGATACATATAAGAGAAGTTTTTTAGTAGTATATAAGATAAGTGATTTTCATCGTAGTGTGTGTGTGAGTGTGGAGAGTGATTGATAGTGTGTGTGAGAGTGTATTTAGTTTTAGTTTTTTGTTTAGGTTTAGTTTGTTTATCTGTGATTGATTGTAGATAATTACGTTAGTGGTTGAGCGTGATAAGTTCCCACAAGCGAGCCATGGATGATTTATCGCAAGATGAATCATCTATGGCACGAAATGATGAGGTAGCTCATAGAGTTACCAGATCACGTGCTTATCCAGACAGTTCAACTGGTCCATGGGTTGTTTATTTTCAGCCCAAATCGAAACCTCTGAATGTTTGTCAGATTTCTGATGATCTGACGAAGCGATTCTCGGCCGTGACCGAGATAATTAAAGTCAGACCGAATAAACTTCGGGTCGTTGTGTCCAATCTCAAGCAGGCGAATGAGATTGCTGTCTCTCAGTTTTTTACACTCGAGTATCGAGTATATATCCCAGCTCGGGGTATTGAAATCGAGGGTGTGGTCACCGATACGAGTCTGACCCCTGAGATCCTGCTGAAGCGGGGGTTGGTCGATTTAAGAACCCTCTGCTGTCACCAGTTAAGATACTGGATGTGCGCCAACTTGGCGCAGTGTCGACCAATAAGGGTGAAAAAGTTTACACCATCAGACTCGTTTCGCGTGACCTTCTCTGGCTCAGCCCTCCTCAATACGTCGAGTTGGGAAAACTTCGGCTACCTGTGCGGATTGTTTGTACCTCGGGTCATGATCTGCCAGAAATGCCAGCAGATGGGACATACGACCTCCCATTGCGGCAATAAAGCGCGCTGCTCTAACTGCGGGGAGAAGCATGAGGATGGCGCGTGCGCAGACAGCACACCTAAATGCGCTTTTTGTAAAGGAACCCTCCTCATGCCTCTCATCGTGCCCGGCGTACAAACAACGCGGGGAAAAATTAGAACGCTCGCTAAAACAGCGTTCAAGGCAATCTTTTGCTGAAATGGTGAAAAAGCCTCACCATCACCCGATGCCAATACAAATCCCTTTGCTCCTCTGTCAGATGACGAGTCTGACTTTGATTCGGCTGAAGAGGGAACATCGTTCACCTTTCCGGAAGGTGCTTCAAGGAAGCGAAGACGCGTCCGCCCACGGAAAGTTGCTGAAAAGAAGCCCGAGACCAGCTTGCCCAATTCAAGGAAAGGTGGAAAAAAGGAAAATCCTAATCCACCTGGTTTTCGTAGTACTAACTACACCCAGGACTTTCCATCTCTCCCGGGGACATCCAAACCCCTGAAGCCCCAATTTTAAGAACAAAAGCCCCTCCTCTAGTGGGCTGTTCTCATTTGATGACATTGCCGAAGGTATCTTTAAGTACCTCGAAATTTCTGACTCTCTCAAAAGCATTGTTATGGCAATGCTTCCCACTGTGAAAACTTTTTTGCAGAAATTAACATTAAAGTGGCCCATTCTTGCAGCTATCATTTCCTTCGATGGATAATTTTCCAAATGAGGTCGGGGATTTGATCACTGTTCTACAGTGGAATTGTCGAAGTTTGATTCCTAAATTGGAATCTTTTAAATTTTTAGCTCACACTACCGGTTGTGATGCATTCGCTCTTTGTGAAACATGGCTCTCTTCCGAAATCAATCTTCCGATTCATGATTTCAATATTATTCGTCTTGATCGTGAGGATTCACGTGGAGGGGGAGTACTTTTGGGGATCAAAAAGTGCTACTCCTTCTATAGAGTGACTTTTCCTCCTATTCCAGGTATTGAAGTTGTCGCATGTCAGGCTGTTATTAAAAATAAAAGCCTTTGCATTGCTTCCGTTTATATTCCTCCAAGAGCCTCCATTAACCGAAAACAACTCTCAGATGTTTGTTCGGTTCTTCCTGCTCCGCGGTTGGTCATGGGAGATTTTAACTCTCACGGTACAGGCTGGGGAGAACTGTACGATGACAACCGGTCTTCCCTGATATATGACCTCTGTGACAACTTCAATATGACAGTTCTTAACAATGGAGAAGTAACACGTTTGGCTGGTACATCCTCAGTTGGCAGTAGATTAGACCTCACACTTTGTTCGAATTCATTATCGTTGGATTGCACATGGAATGTGATTCAAGATCCCCACGGTAGTGATCACTTGCCCATAAAAATTTCGGTTGCCACCGGGTTCAATCCGTCGAAATCTGTTAACGTCACGTATGATCTTACCCGTCACATCGATTGGACAAAGTTTAGGACAGCAGTAGATGAAGCCGTAACGACGGTAGAAAGGCTTTCACCGCTGGAGGAGTATAACTTCCTCTCCAACCTGATCTTAGACAGCGCGCTTCAAGCTCAAACTCGACCAGTTCCAGGAACGTCATCTCGCAGGAAACCTCCTTCTCCATGGTGGGATCAGCAATGCACCGAGGTTTACCGTAAAAAGTCCGACGCGTTTAAAGTTTTCCGTAGACGTGGAACACCTGAGCACTT
The DNA here is from genome assembly GCA_034211315.2 of Aedes japonicus. Classification (NCBI taxonomy): domain Eukaryota; kingdom Metazoa; phylum Arthropoda; class Insecta; order Diptera; family Culicidae; genus Aedes; species Aedes japonicus. The sequence goes on from JASCZW010003996.1 coordinate 42,581, forward strand.
CGAAGTATACACGGCTCTCGAACGCGAACTTAAGAGCCTCATCAAGGCCAAGAAACGCGGTTACTGGCGTAACATTCGTGAACGGGCTATCGCGCGAAACGTCGATGAGTACTCTTGGAACACGGCGCGAAGGTTGCGTAACTGAACTACGAACAACGAGAGCGAAGAGTACTCGACCAATGGATCCTCAAATTCGCGCGAAAAGTTTGTCCAGATTCTGTGCCGGCACGGATGATTCCTCGCGAAACCGAAAATTCGATAGATGAGATTAGCCAACCCTTTTCAATGGTAGAGTTCTCTCTCGCACTCCTTTCGTGTGGCAATACGGCTCCAGGAGCTGATAGGATCAAGTTCAACTTGCTTAAGAACCTCCCAGACGTCGCGAAGAGGCGCATGTTGAACTTGTTTAATCAGTTTCTAGAACTCAACATTGTACCGGATGATTGAGACGGGTGAGAGTTATTGCCATTCAAAACCTGGTAAGCCCGCGTCCGACCACAACTCCTATCGACCCATCGCGATGTTATCCTGTATTCGAAAGTTGTTGGAGAAAAATGATCCTCTTCCGTCTGGACAAATGGGTTGAGACGAACAACCTGCTTTCAGATACTCAATATGGTTTCCGTAGGGGTAAGGGAACGAACGACTGTCTCGCGTTGCTTTCCACAGATATTCAGTTAGCTTTTGCTAAAAAAGAGCAAATGGCTTCTGTATTCTTGGACATAAAGGGGCTTTTGATTCAGTATCTGTTGAAGTTCTTTCAGATAAACTCCACGCTTGTGGCTTTTCACCATTAATGAATAATTTTTGTACAATTTGCTGTCAGAGAAACATATGAGCTTTTCTCATGGAACCTCTACAGCTTCACGATTTAGCTACATGGGTCTCCCCAGGATCATGTTTAAGCCCCTTTTGTATAATTTTTATGTCAAAGACATTGACGGTTGTCTAAGTGACAACTGTACGTTGAGACAACTTGCAGATGACGGCGTAGTGTTCTGTCACGGGACCCAATGGGTCGATCTGCAAGGACCCTTACAGGATACCTTGGACAATTTGTCTCACTTGGGCTCTAGAGCTAGGTATCGAATTCTCTACGGAGAAAACTGAGTTGGTAGTTTTTTCTAGGAAGCATAACCCAGCACAACCGAAGCTTCAAATTTGGGGTAAGCCGATAGCTCATTCTATGTCATTTAAATATCTTGGGGTCTGGTTCGATTCAAAGTGCACCTGAGATCCCATATTGAGTATGTGAAGCGAAAGTGCCAGCCAAGGATCAATTTTCTCTGCACAATTACCGGAACCTGGTGGGGAGCTCATCCACAAGATCTTCTAACGTTGTACCGGACAACGATTTTGTCGATTATGGAATACGGTAGTTTTTGTTTTCAGTCAGCGGCTCGGTCGCACTTCATTAAACTGGAACGTATTCAGTATCGGTGTCTTCGTATCGCGTTAGGTTGCATGCACTCGACTCACACCATGAGTCTTGAAGTGCTGGCTGGCATGTTGCCACCTCGGATCGGTTTACAGAATTATCTCTCCGGCTCCTCACCAGGTGTGAAGTTATGAACCCCAGGTGATCGAAAATTTTGAGAAGCTCCTTGAGTTGAACCTCAAACCCGCTTTATGACCTTGTACCATTTGTACATAACACAGGATGTCAACCCTTCGCCGAACATTTCCAATCGTGTTTGCTTCTCCGATTTCGACAATTCGGTTCATTTTGATTTATCCATGAAGCAGGAGCTTCGTGGAATCCCAGAGCATCATCGTCCTATGATTGCTCCGGTGATATTTGCTGCAAAGTTTGGCCAAGTTGATTCCACTAAATCGTTCTTCACTGACGGATCTTTGATAGAGGAGTCAGCAGGCTTTGGTATATTTAATGAAATTTATAGCGCCAACCGTAAACTTCAAGCTCCTTGTTCCGTGTATGTCGCTGAATTAGCGGCAATACATTTTACGCTAGAAATTGTTGCCTTCATTACCACCGGATCAGTACTTCATTTTCACGGATAGTCTCAGTTCTATAGAGGCTATTCGCCCTCGAGGCCGGTAAAGCACTCCTCGTATTTTCTCATGAAAATACAGGAGCTTCTAAGTGCTTTATCTTCGCGTTATTTTATCATCACCTTTGTATGGGTCCCATCTCATTGTTCAATTCCGGCAATGAGAAAGCGGACTCGCTTGCAAAGGTGGGCGCTATGGAAGGCGATATTTGTGATCGACAAATCGCCTTCAACGAATTTTTTCCTATTTTTCGTCAACAGTCACTCGTCAGCTGGCAGTATAAATGGAGTAAAGGAGATTTGGGGCGATGGCAACATTCTATCATCCCAAAGGTGTCGAAGAAATCTTGGTTTAGCGGGATGGATGTGGGTCGAGACTTCATTCGTGTCATGTCTCGCCTCATGTCCAATCATTATTCTTTGAACGCTCATTTATACCGGGTTGGGCTGAGTGACAGCAATCTCTGTGAGTGTGGACAAGGCTATCAGGACGCAGATCACGTTATTTGGTCTTGTGCTGAACATCGTGAGGTCAGATCGGGGCTTTGTGATTCCCTTCGGGTTCGAGGTAGACAACCCAATGTGCCAATTCGAGATATTTTGGCTGTACGTGATTTGGAGTACATGAAACTCATTTATGTGTTTTTGACTAACATTAGCATTAGATTGTAGTTAGTTTAACATGTATGTTTAGTATAAGTTTTTTTTTTTCTGTGTTCGTGTGTTTTTTTTTTCTCTTTCAAAAATGTTCGAATAAAAAGAAAACCAAAAGTTGTGTAGTTATAAGTGTTTCAATAATTTAGAATTTAAATTTAATGTGTTATGTAAACCATACTTTAAATTCCCACCCTCTTTCCCATCCGTAATTTGTAATTCCTATTAACCTCGAGACGGCCGCGAGTAATCGGCTCTATCCTCCTAACTTTAGTTTTAAGATAAATGATGTATAAAAGTATGAAAATTTGGCTCTGTAAAGTTTATTCGATTGAGCCTGTACAAATAAATGATTATTACAAAAAAAAAAGAATGACGTAAGTCAGACTCTCTGGCTTGGCCATTCTTTCGATAGAAAAGGAATTGCTACAAGAGCTTGATTCAGATTTTATTGTTGATCAGTTTGCTTTAACTAAGGCACGTAAGGCGAATTAATTTGAACTTTCAGTAAATATAAACGTATAAATAAATTGTCAACATAAGTCACAAATAATCATTCAAGAGTGTATAACATGACTAATTGAAACAAAACATGCAAAAACCAATACAAGCTGGAGCATCATTTTCTTATTTTGCCAGGGGTTGCCACCAACTCTTACTACATCTCTGACAAGGACTAAATAACCATGGAACCCAATGGTATTAGCGTGTGTGGCTTAATTATTAGTTTTTCACGAAAGTTATGGATGCCAACTCTTCATAACCCTTGAAAAAGCCCTAAAATTTGATAAGCAACTCATTGACAAGAATCACAATTTTTCAGCAAATAAGTGAAATTCTAACTAGTGCAAAATATGGAGTCAAAAAGGCAGAAGTCTAGGTTGTTGACCTTGACACCAGCGTGGAAATGGAATCATTAGTTTTCATAACCGCGATAGGGGTTTCAGCAGTTAAATTGCGCAACTTCTTAATTCCAGCAACTAACAACATCGCATTTGATAGGGAACTCATTTACAAAAATCACCATTCACGATTTAAGGTGAAACGGGTGAGATTCGAACTTGTGAAAAATATGAAGTGTATACGAAGCTAAAGTCCATAGAAAAATCTCAAAGTTTAAACAAAACCGTCTGACTAAGGATTCTCCACTGGCTGGGTCAACCGACTGCATAACCAATTTCTTCAAAAGCTCAAGAGAAATTTCAGTCAAACATATTCTCTAGTTGAGCAAATTGATTTGGTCGTCCTGAAAAAGAACGGTTCTTAGTTGTTTACGGGTAGAAAATGGTAAGAAATTTAAATTTGTTTCTCGGTCTTCTTGAGTAGCAGAACAGCCTGGAAGTTTGGAAGGGCACCACCCTGTGCAGTGGTTAAACCGAGGAGAAGTTTATTCAGCACCTCGTCATTGGGAATGGCCAGCTGCAGATGACGGAATGATTCTGGTCTTCTTATTGTCACGGGTGGCGTTTCCTACCAACCAACGAACTCGGCGTAGTTGCCTTTCCTGAGCTGACGGCCAATACTACCGATTTTGCCTTCCCTCAAACTTTCCTTTCCAGATTTCGAATCGAGAATGATGGTTGTTTGTAAGTAGGTAAAATTGTTTTTATTTATCCATTCTTTGTCTCATATACTAATTTTATAAATTAAGTGTTTTAGCCCATTGGGCTCTTCAGCTTTTTCTAATCTTTTATGTGTTTTATGTGTTACGTGTGTGTTGTGTTCTAATTATTTTTTTCAGTTCAGCCCTTGGGGCATTGTTAGTTTTAAAATTGTATAACCTACCTAATCTATAACTAAAACTACAATTTGAAGATCCTAGGGTGGGGAACCAGATTCCGAATGATCTGGTGATCCGATGTCAGGCAGCGTGCCCTGTACCGATAGATAGACGTACTAAAGCGATCGTCGAGCATTTTTATTTCGGCCAGACGCTGCACCTCAGATGTTCTTATCCTCGGAGGAATGTTCAGGATCATCCCCAGGAACTTATTTTTGAACACGCTGAAGCTTCAGGTGATGT
>JASCZW010003997.1:0-71627 GCA_034211315.2 Aedes japonicus
AAGCAGTGTGTTTACAATCTCAATTCCCACTGTCTGGACAGCGGTATTATGGATAGAATCTTCCTGCAACTGTTTCATATTTGCTGTTTACAGTTGCAAAAGCTTAAATCCGGGAATCACTGACTAACCGAAGAAGCAGTTAATACAAAAATTCATATGACCACAGTTATATTGATGATCATGAGTTATGATGACACCATATTAAAATATGGTACACACCATCTGCCCATTCGTTCACATCATACTATGAGGACACACACTCATGCTGGAATTACAATTCCTTACTTTCCATCTCACCTCGTTTGAAAGATGTGATCAGTAAGAAAATTTCCCTTATATATAAATAAATTCGAATACTACTCAACCAGCCGGCGTCGGTGGTGTAGTGGTAAGCGTGACTGCTACTTGGCACCCCAGTGGGTCTGGGTTCAATCCCAGTCGACGTCGACGTCGGTAATTGTCACCATGTGAGGAAATAGGCCGACGGAAAATAAATAATAAAAAAAAAAGTACTCAAAAAATTATGGAAGAGTTTTTAGGCGGGGAAGGTTCTTATGATAGTAGAGACCTCTCCCTCTCCCTGAGAGGGGGCTCCTATACAAATAAAATACAAATGTATGAATCGAAAATGGCAGCTCTTCGACTTAATCGACAAAAAAAAACATCCGTTTTAGTACACAACGTATTGTACGCAACAGCATCCTTACTGTTGGTTTAAATCGGTCCTGAAACTCGATGTTTTAAAATAATTTTGTATTCTGCTTTAAAAAACACCCACACTTGTGAGTGGCCCCAACAGAATCCCTACTATTGGTTTAAATCTATCCTCAAACTTGATGTTTTAAAATATTTTTGTATTCTGCTGAATAAACCACCCTCACTTGTGAGTGGCCCCAACAGCATCCTTACTGTTGGTTTAAATCGGTCCTCAAACTCGATGTTGTTAACGTATTCTTGTATTCCACTGAAATAAACCACCCACACTTGTGAGTGGCACCATACATCATCTCTACTGTTGGTTTAAATCGGTCCTCAAACTCTTGACGTATTCTTGTATTACGTAAACCACCCACACTTGTGAGGGACCCTCAACAGCATCCCAACTGTTGGTTTTAAATCGGTCCTCAAACTCGATGTTCTTAACGTATTCTTGTATTCCATTGAAAAAAATCACTCACACTTGTTAGTGGCCCCAACAGCATCCCAACTGTTGGTTTAAATCGGTCCTCAAACTCGATGTTCTTAGCGTATTCTTGTATTCCATTGAAATAAACCACTCACACTTGTGAGTGGCCCCAACAGCATCCATACCATTGGTTTAAATCGGTCCTCAAACTCGATGTTTTAAAATACTTTTGTATTCTGCTGAATAAACCACCCACACTTGTGAGTGTCCCCAACAGCATCCCTACTGTTGGTTTAAATCGGTCCTCAAACTTGATGTTTTAAAATACTTTTGTATTCTGCTGAATAAACCACCCACACTTGTGAGTGGCCCCAACAGCATTCCCTACCGTTGGTTTAAATCGGTCCTCAAACTCGATGTTTTAAAATACTTTTGTATTCTGCTGTATAAACGACCCTCACTTGTTAGTGGCCCTAACAGCATCCATACTGTTGGTTTAAATCTGTCCTCAAACTCGATGTGCTTAACGTATTATTGTATTCTGCTGAAAAAAACCACCCACACTTGTGAGTGGCCCCAACAGCATCCCTACTGTGGTTTAAATCGGTCTTCAAACTCGGTGTTTTAACATACTTTTGTATTCTGCTGAATACACTCACTTACACTGTGAGTGGCCCCAACAGCATCCTTACTGTTGGTTTAAATCACGTCCTCAAACTCGATGTTTTAAAATACTTTTGTATTCTGCTGAACAAACCACCCACACTTGTGAGGGGCCACAACAGCAACCCTACCGTTGGTTTAAATCGGTCCTCAAACTCGATGTACTTAACGTATACTTGTATTGCACTGAAATAAACCACCCACACTTGTGAGTGGCCCCAACAGCATCCCTACTGTTGGTTTAAATCGCTGCCAAAATTTGAATAGCTTTAATGTGCATCTCTGTACAGAGAATAAGTCGGGAACATAGTTAAATATCTTTTTCGCTGCCGACGTGAATTCAGCACACCGTTTACCAAAACGGGTCCGGCTGCAAACTCAACCATTTTATCCAACATCCCAGTGATTTTTCGTGGAAGTGCAGCAGAGGTGTTCTCGGCTTCCAACAAAGCGAGTATCACGTCAACATATTCCTACCCATTCCTTACTTGAACTGCATTCCTTAGAGGCCGGCGCCGGTATTGCCTTAGTTTAAGATCACCAGGTTTTACACATTGAGGATGTATGCTATTCCCAAGCATCATCTTTTGGTTCTTTAAGTAATAACAGCTGATCTGGCAATAACGAGTAGCAACTCGGCGTCAATCATGCCTACTGGTCATGCTCATGCTAAAAAAATCCGTTTTAGCGTCATTGTAGTTTTCTTTAATAATGAAATAAAAATACAAATTTTGAATTCAACTTTATAATTTATGTAACGGAGGATTGACTCTGTTATTAATTGTTATTTAATGTAACTAGAAATCAGATGCAGTCAAGTTATAGGTACCAGACACTGAAGAAGTCTGCACATTGAAGACGACATACGCGTATCTGTCAAGATAAGCAAAGGTTGTTGGAATTCTATGGAAAATACTAATTTTTCTTCTGATTTCTAGTTACAGGTATTCCACTAAACAGCTGAAACTCTCTGGAATTATTCAATGGTTATTGTTGAATCAAAATTTATCAAATGAAAATCAAATTGTAATTTTAAAATACAAAACTGGAAAGAACGTTACAGGGAAAAAAAATTATAGAAAGTTTCGAAATACTACCTCACAATGCCCTCCGCTCAATTTCAAAAACTGCTTTTATTCAATTTTCACAGCCTGCCGTGCGCTAACGGAACTATCAATACTTTGTCTTAACAACTTTGTTCTAGCAAAAATAAGTGCTGTCTACTCCTAGAGCGTCATGGTGATGAGAAATTATTTCGTTCTCAAAACAACATCATTATAGAAAACTGTGTCATCTATGCGAATGTTTCAATCTCCAGTGTCACTTTAAAAATATGAAACAATAGGATAAGGTTGCATACAATCTAAGAAATAGATGCAGACATGTTTACATAATCACACAAAAAGCGGAAATGACATAACTCGCTCTCGTATTACGTCTTTTCGTTGAAAGAAGTCTTATTTTCTCAACAAAAATTTACAGTTTTTATTCATATTTCCAGACATTTCAAATTTTTATCACAGACCTTTGAAAAAAATATCTGGCATCCCTGCTGTCACTTGCATTTGTTCAGTTTTACAAAACGAAGCTTGCCCGTTTGTCGCGTCGCAGTCACTTTTGGCTGACATTTGCGTGAGAGTAAAAGAAATAAGAAATACACATTGTCAATCACAAAGATCAATGACGGCAAACCAATAGATCGGTCGCATACGCCTGTCCTCCCGGCAACCTGCCAGTAGGCAGTTTGTGATCGTAGCAATTCTGCTGCGTTTGGCTGATTGCTTTCGAGAGCTTATTGAATTGAAACGAAGAGGCGGGTGAAGGAAACTGACGTTTGCAGCTCATCGTGAACTGGTCATGTTGCAGTTTGCCTTCGCTTCATGCACCGGAATGCGCACTGCATAATATTGTTGGTTAATGTACGAGATTATGCAGCAAGCATTTCTGATTGAGCGTCGCCAATCCGCATGCGTTTAAAAAGTCTCTGTAATTGAAAGAACATTATTCCACGGCTACGAAATTTTCACGGAGGCATAGTCGCTCATTGCTACCATTATTATAACAATCAAATTCCAAATCTTGCCAGTCGAACAAAAGTAACAGAATAGCTTTAGTTATCCTCTCGCCTAATCTCCCAGAAGCGTTTCGCGACAGTAACCGCACAGTCTGCATCGGATGCACGATGGCACAACTTGTTCATAACAGGCATAGTTCAACTGACAAACGTGTTACACAACCGATTGGAAGCCTTCCTCCCAACTTCCCCACATTTGCATTGCCAGTCCAATAATTTCTGGATCTTTTTTCGCGCTTCATTCCTCAAAGGCCAAGAAGCTCTCCGACCGCTTTCCGAGCGACACCGAGCAGCTCAAGATCAATTATTTCCTCCCATTAGCGTATGACTGCGCTCACTATCAAGAGTGCGTCGCATCCATGGGTAAGCTACACGAACATCGTCGTCGTCGCCATCGTCGTTCGCTCGGAGCCTCATTATTCTTCACATTCAGGCAGTCGCAGGCGGCATCCTCCCTGTCTCCCGCTTGGAATAACAATCAGCATCATTACACACACGTTCGACGCTTTTGTACAACCCACGTAATCGCACCACTCGGAGTCAGGGCTCAAGTACCGCAGCATATTTACCACTTGCCATGCCAAACACCATGATGGTGTTTGAACTCTTCGGGATTAAACCCAGGTAGGACTCCCCTTCGAAGCTCGATTACGAGCGATTTTTCCGAGCCCTTGAATCCAGGCTGTGTGTAGGGAAATTTGCCAAACGGCTGGAGGGACTTTTACACACTTGTTTACTGAAATCAACATATCCCTCCGGAGGCGTGATTTTGCATTTTCATTTTAAACAGTGAGGAACATGTTTAGGAAGAAGTAGAAGTAAGAGAGTTTTACTCGATGCCTTAGTTCATCAAACGGTACGGTGAGAGGAAGCGGCGATGTACTTGAATGTAGTCAAGATGTGATTTGGGATGGTGTGCAATGAACTGTGCTTTTTGAATGCTGTTTTTTTCATGAGTCATAGCATTTTACAATTACATGTCTTGTTACTTTACTTTATTGATCCAGCACAATCGAATGCAGCTTTTGCTAGCGGGTTGGAACGGTTAAAAATTGGTCAAACATAATTTAGGACGCACTAAACGCTCGGTAACGGAGATGAAAACTTCGCTGCTTCAACTAACGGTGTTCAATAAAAATGAGGTTTTTCAATCATATAGTAAAAAAATGTGTTTTCAACGAATTCAGTATGTTATTATTAAAAACATAATGTTTGTTCATCAAAAAAAAACATCATTGAATGTCTGGAGAAGGAAGTGGTCAACCGTACGACGCAACTTAGTCGCGATGCTCTGACAAGAGCGCTGAACGGCTCTGAAGTCCATCTTCCGAATACAATTCCGGATCCTTGTGCTCAACTGCTTCGTATCCTGACCCACCCATTATTTTTGTACACTAGGGCACTAAGGGAGCCGAAAAAATCCTCAAGTGGAACTTGGTCGGGTACCTTCCTTTCAGTACGTACGGTATCTTTTTCTGCTCAAGATACTCCAGCGTTTTCTTGGCGTAATGGGAAGACGCCTTGTCCGGCCACAAGACGTACTTCTCATCCGTATGATGCTTCTTTAAGAACGGCAGAAGAATTTTCTCAAAACACTCCTCCTGGTACACTTGTTGATTGATGGCCAGACCGCTCGGTTTGAACCACGGCTTTGAAATCCCTCTGTCCAATATGGCGACTTTTTTTCAAACCTATGCTTAAACTTATATTTTACTTCGGGGGGTGTGGCCGATTTGTCGCTGGAATAGTCATTTCCTGGAATCCTGGAGAGCGGAAAGTAACTTTCGACGTCCAGCACGAACGTTGTCTTGCGGTAGTTCTTCGTCATCCACCGGCACTGCGATTTCACGGTCGCTATCTGCTCGTCCGTGTACTCGGGGGACCGAGTTTTCTTCCGACAGATGATGTCCTTCATCTTGAGGGTGAATCAAGGTAGGCTGGCGTCACGCAAAGGCTTCTTTCTTCTTCTTCGTCATTTTCTTTGCCGGATGGCCACTACCGGTCTTCCACTTCACTCGGAGGGATACCAGGATCCGGTAAACTGTACGGGCAAGTTTTCGTCTCAAAAGTAGTCTACCGTAAACTCTTTTTTCCACGATGATCATGCGTTTCGTAAAACCGTACAAAACGCTCGCGGAGTGTTTGCTGTTTCTACGCCATCTTTATTTGAACTGACAGCACCCGTGCGAAAAGAAACACACGCTAAGATAAGATTACCGAAAATACGGTTTTAATTTTACCGAAAATTAGGTTTTGGTGTCAAAATCGGTATAATTTACCGAAACAAAACGTTTGATTTTACTTATTTTTTCAGTAAAGTGGATTTACAGATTTTACCGTTATATTTTACCTAAATTTGGTTAAAAATGCTCTCATTGAGCTGCAAGCACTTTCGGTAAAAACTACCGTACAAAAATAAGTAATTATTAATGATTTTTCCGGTTTTCCAACAATACCGAAATTTCGGTTTACCGATAAATTCAGTATGTGCACTTTTGTGCGGTTTTCGGTATTTTTTACCGAATTTTCCGTTTTCTTGTCTTAGCGTGCATGCCATCCATTTCTACACGGCCAGCCGTTTCAATTCAGTTTTGAGTCGTTTTTGACTCACCTTCGTCAATAGTGGAGTCACTCAAATTTGAGTAAATGTTACTGGCATTGACAAGTCGACAAATCAAAAACATCGATTTGATGATTTGACAATGCCAGTAACATTTACTCAAATTTGAGTGACTCCACTATTGACGAAAGTGAGTAAAAACCGACTCAATACTGAGTTGAAACGGATGGCCGTGTAGGGAGTCCAGAGAGCAATTGTCTTGGAGAGAAAAAATTTTCTCGCTCTTTGCTTAAATTACAGAAAGGTATTGAAATCATTCTCATTTTTTATTGAACACCCGTTATGTGCGGTGTTTTAATAAAGGGTGTATTCGATTAAAATTGCACACCGATGATCATCTGTAGCGTTTGAACAGTTAGAGAAAATACATGAAAATTTGAGCAAATCTCATTCATAGTATATTGTTTACGCCTGTCATGCTTCATAGTTATTCAAACAGTAGTTTCAGTCACTTCGTCAAAACAAAAAACTGTCCGTGAAAAATCTTTGTGCACTTACATTCAAAATCCAAAAGCGTCCCACCGATTACAAATTGCGAATACATGCGAATACGTGTAATAAGAACCTTTAAGTGGTCGTTAAAGTCGTTAAAGAAGCTTTAAGTGGTCAGTTAAATGTACCTCAGGAAAGTGGTGCAACAATTCAAGAGCCGTCCATACATGTCAATTCGAGATGTCGCTAAAAAAAATCCAAGGTGTCAGTCGGTTTTGTGCAGAATACCATGAAGCGTGCTGGGCTACATGTTTACAAGGTGCAAAAGCTCCAAACCGAAATCAAAAGCAAAACATTAGAGCGAAAATCCACGCCCGGAAACTTTCAGTTAAGTTGCTCACCAAATCGTGTTGCATCGCGATGGATGACGAAACTTATGTCAATGCCGGCTTTCGTCTTCATGGGCAAAATTATTTCGTTGCCAAGTCTAAGTTCGATGTTCCGCAGAATGTTCGAAAAAAGAAATTATCAAAATTGGCAAAGCAGTTCCTGAAGTGGCAAGCGATATCCGGCTGTGGTGAAATAAGCACTTAAGTTTATCCGGAACAATCAACGGTGTGATTTACACGGAAGAGTGCCTTAAGAAGCGTATTTTGCCATTCATAAGGAAGCATAAAGGAGCAACTCTGGTTTGGTCTAATATAGCATCCTGCCACTACAGGATTTGGTCGACTTAAACTTGACGCATTTCCTTTCATCGTGCATTATTTTTTTTACACGGAACACGGAACCTTCAGAAGACTAAAAAAGCGGTTGTGGGCGAGAAACAGTTCAAGGTAAACTGGCGTTCTGCGGCGAATAAAGTGGACAAGGAGACTGTACAAAATCTTATGGCAGGTGTTAACGGAAGATCCACCAATTCTCATTCGGTAAAAAAGAAGCTTAGCTGAATATTTCTCCTGTTTTCTGTAGTGGCAGAACTTAAAAAAAATGAAATTGACTTCTTAATAAAAACTTTGATCGACTCACACACGTTACTGTTTGACCAAATTTTGATCGGAACACCCTTTACGCTCGAAACGTGTGGGGAGCAAAATTGCAGCAAATTTTGCAGATTTTTAATGAAGTTTGTAGAAATGTAATAATGTTTGCACAGTTTCATAAAGTTTACTTAATTTTGACCAACATCTTAGAACATCAGAAATGTATAGTTTGTAGTGCAAAGTTAACTGAGCTTCATTAAAGTTTACAGAACTTCGGCATAGTTTGCAGACATTCAACTCAAAGAAGTAAATGAAAGTCCCTCAAAGAGCTTCCAGAAATTTTCCCAAGAAGAAAATCCGGATAGCAGATCAAAGAAATTATCAAATCAGTTCAAAGAAATTACCGAAAATGTGCATATATTCCCACAGCAAAAGTCATATAACGTTCCGAAGATTTTCAAAGTTCGCAAAGTTTTAGTACAATACAAGAACTTGAAAAATAAGTTCTTAGAGTTTCAGAAAAAGTCAAATATCAACAGATTGTAAGCAGAGTTTTAATAAAGGGTGTATTCGATAAAAATTTCACAGCAAAGATCATCTGTAGTTTTTGAACAGTTCGAGTAAAACTCATGGAATGTTGAGCAAATTTCATTCATAGTATATGGTAACATCTGTAAAACTTCATAGTTATTCAAAGAGAAGTCTCAGTCATTTCGTCAAAACAAGAAACTGCCCGTGGAAATTTTTTGAGCACTGACAATCAAAATCCAGAAGCGTCCCACCGATAACAAATTGCCAATACAACAGTGGCTCGTGTGATAAGAACCTTCGAATGGTCGTAAAGTGGTTCAATGGACAGTAAAATGACCCGGAAAGTGGTGCAACAGTTTAAGAACGGTTGAAACATGTCAATTCGAGATGTCGCTAAAACAAAATTTCATTTCCTGGAATCCTGGTGTCAGTCGGTTTTGTGCAGAATACCATGAAGCGTGCTGGGTCACATGTTTACAAGGTGCAAAAAGCTCCAAACCGAAATGAAAAGCAAAACATCACTGCGGAAACACAAACACACCCGGAAACTTTACACGAAGTTGCTCACCAAATCGTGTTGCATGGCGATGGATGACGAAATTTATGTCAATGGTTTCGTTAATCACTCTCGATATAGCTTCATTGCGCGGGATTTGGCCGCCGTGTTTTGTTGATCATGCTGGTTCCGTGCCTTGCGGACCTTGAATACACGAAGCTCTGCTCGTTTCATAGTTTGCTGAACGAACCAGGCGGAACACTTTGCCTTTAGAGCCGCGCCGCGAATCGAAAGGTTCGGATTACACTTGAAATAATCCAACACCTTCCGGGCCTTCACAGAGTCAGCTGTCTTCGATTTTCTTCCAATTCCAGCCCGCCGCTCGGTCGTCTCTTACTCCTTAAACGATTTTACCACTCGAGACACAGTTGTATGAGTGATTCCCCGTTTGCCTTCCGATCCATCTAATGGTCGCAGTCGGATTTTCCAAGACGGCGCGAAAAATTCCCCGACGATTTTCTTCTCGTTTCGATGATATCTCAATAACCACTGAACCGATTGTTATGAAATTTTGCACATGTAAACAATTCACTAGCTATATTCAAATTTTTATCAATTTTTATCCCATGGACAAAAAAGTTACACTCGGATAAAAGTGTTGCATTTTTTTCGAGTACAGGCCTTATTCTTGCTGCCGGATACTCAAACAAACACCTTTCGCCGATTAAATCAACATCAATTCTGCCAATATTTATTCCGTAATCTCTCAAGACTTTCAAGCCAAAACCAGCCGACGAAACTTTTTTTTCAAACGAATGTGCTAAATGTAAACAGATAATTAACGCAATATAAAAAATAATGAATGAGCCAGCTGAAGGACGTAACGTAAATAAAAAAGACGAAACTAACCAAAAACTTCAATGTTTATCTATTACTAGGTGGCCTTAAAAGTCCCTTTAATATCAAATACAAAAACATTTCTTTTTGCCAAATTCGGTTTTATTTCTCAACATAAGGGCGATACGGTCAAAATTTGGTCAATATCAACTTGACGTATTCCTTTCAATTTTGCATTTAAAAAACCTGAACACCCCTCATTTTGAAGGTGGGTGTGTGTAAAATGTTGCTCCTATTTTAATTTTGGAATTCACTCTTCAGTTGTCAAAATGCCGTCCAAGCAAGAAGAGCAGCGTATCAAAATTTTGCTCACGCATCGCGAAAATCCGAGCTACTCGCACGCAAAGTTGGCAAAATCGCTAAAAGTTGCCAAATCAACCGTTTCAAATGTAATTAAAGTGTTTGGGGAACGTTTGTCGACAGCCAGGAAGTCTGGATCGGGGGGAAATCGAAAACCGGAAGCCGCTGAGACGACAAAGAGAGTTGCCGGTAGTTTCAAGCGAAACCCTAACCTATCTCTCCGAGATGCCGCAAATAAGCTGGGTGTATCGTCTACAACCGTGCATCGAGCCAAAAAACGAGCCGGACTATCGACTTACAAGAAGGTAGTGACTCCAAATCGCGATGATAAACAAAATACGACGGCCAAAGCGCGATCCCGGAGGCTGTACACGACGATGCTGACGAAGTTTGACTGCGTGGTAATGGACGACGAAACCTACGTCAAAGCCGACTACAAGCAGCTTCCGGGACAGGAGTTTTATACGGCAAAAGGAAGGGGAAAGGTAGCAGATATTTTCAAGCACACGAAACTGTCAAAGTTCGCAAAGAAATATCTGGTTTGGCAAGCCATCTGTACCTGTGGCTTGAAAAGCAGCATTTTCATAGCTTCCGGGACTGTCAACCAAGAAATTTACGTGAAAGAGTGTTTGAATAAACGTCTGCTGCCTTTCCTGAAGAAACACGGTTGTTCCGTACTGTTTTGGCCGGATTTGGCATCTTGCCATTATGGTAAAAAGGCCATGGAGTGGTACGCCGCCAACAACGTGCAGGTGGTTCCCAAGGACAAGAACCCTCCCAACACGCCAGAGCTCCGCCCAATTGAGAAATACTGGGCTATTGTCAAGCGGAACCTAAAGAAGACCAAAAAAAACTGCTAAGGACGAGCAGCAGTTCAAGGCAAACTGGCTTTCTGCGGCGAAGAAGGTGGACAAGGTGGCTGTACAAAATCTGATGGCAGGGGTCAAGCGTAAGGCCCGGCAATTCGGATTTGGAAAAGCGGAAGCCTAACTGAATATTTTTCCTGAATTTTATACTAATTGAACTTGAAAAAGAAATTTAATTTGATTTTTTAAATAAACGATTTCACCGATTTACACGCGTTTTCCCTTGACCAAATTTTGACCGTATCACCCTTTACTCTCCTTTTAGGTCGATACAGCGGGTCTTGCGATTATCTAATTTTTTTTATCCCATTCGAATAGTACTCCTTCGGAATTCCTTCAAAATAGCAATCGGTTTCAGCCATGAGCTCATCATTTGATTAAAACCGCTTACTAGTGAGCCATCTCTTCAGGTTTTGGAACAAATAGAAGTCACTGGGGGCCAAGTCTGGCGAAAACGGTGGATGTGAAACCAATTGATACCGAATTTCATGCAATTTTGCTTGACCAATTGAGGATGAATGAGAAGGCGCATTGTCGTGATGATAGAGCACAATTTTTCTCTGCAAATGCGGCCGTTTTTTTCCTGGACTTCATCCTTTAAACGATCCAATAACCGCCTGTTATGGTTTTACCTTTTTCAAGATAGTCGATGAATATTACACCTTGCGCATTCCAAAACACGGAGGTCATAACCTTTCCCGCCGATTGTTGCGTTTTCGGGCGCTCCGGAGCAATTTAGCCCGGTTAAACCCACTGTTTTGCCTGTTGCGATGACTTCGGTGTATAGTAATGTATCCAAGTTGTAACACGAATGCGTTTTTGGTCCATTGTAAACAAACGCGGCACCCATCGGGTACAGAGCTTCTTTGTTGGCCAATAGTGATGGTGTCTTGCCAGGGCTGCAAAATGATGAGTGGACGACTGGGATGGAGCGTGTAGTTCTAGTTCTCACAAGTTCCTACCTCATACTTCCACGGGTCAAGAGATGACAAAGACCGCCAGCTAATGGTTGCGTCTTTAGCTGGTAGTGCAGCCTGAGCACTGTTGTCCTTCTGACTTCAGCTAGATTGAGGTGGTGTGTGCCGAGCGTCTGTCAAACAAGGAGGAGCGACTCAAACAGCGTCTGTCCTGGCATCCAGCGGTTGAGTAAGAAACGCTGTATTGTGCAACTATACATCAGGTAGCATCCGCACCAAGGCGATGTAGGCAGCGTGACCCCGATAAGGTAGTATGCTGAAATCTTACCATGCCTTGGAAAATGGAAGTATTCTTTGAAAAGTATACAATATCAAATCATCCCCGGATTTGTATTAGCTTAGCTTAGCTTGACTGACTGCACGTATCAATGGTTGCTACTCCGTGATTGATCAGAATCAGTAAAATTGCACAATGAATCAACTGAATGGGGCTGGGAGTAACCGATCATTCTCACTGTACACGTTTCAGTGACTAAATTTCTATAATAATCAATAACGGCGCCGGCCACGTCCTTGCAATCAGTTGGGAATAGGGAAGGAAAGTTAGTGTGACCTTTGCTGTTTAGAGACCGTGTTTACCTCTGCATCCCCACAAAGGTCACAGGAAGGAGGTTTTTCTATGTTAGTAGGGCAGCGCTCGATAGATCAGGATTCACCTTGATAAGTGATGTGACCATATAATATAGTTCATTTAATTCAGGGGACAAAAAGGATAACAATTACCTGTTTCGCTCCGCGGATTTGAGAGCAGTTATCAACTCTCATTTGTCTGAAAATCACTTGCAAGGTCTAGCTGGTGCGTTCTGCTTTTACCGTGGTACCTAAATAATGCCTATCCTAAACGGCCATGTTTGCCCCATATGGCATTGCAGGTGAACGAAATTAGCATCGTATCTCGAACTTAACTCCTCCAACTGTGGAACTGTAGCTACAGCAATGCCATGTCGGTAATCGAACTGGTCCGTGGTGGAACTGGTTTACCAACAGAAGTTTGACGAACATCAGTGTTTGTAGGATACCGGGTGTCCGGAGAGATTTTCCCGAGTCCTGGAGTTGAGTTTGGTAGACAGGTACAAGCTTGTTGAGCCAAGAATTGCTACGGTGGCGATACAGTTAAGGGTCAAACATGAATTACTTCGATAAAAATTGTGTTATAATATCGGAAAACACAACGGAAGAGAATGCACGTCAAACTTGCTATCCTAACCTATTATGGTAATCTGAATAACCGAAAAAGATCGAATCAAAAGATATCGGAATAAGGTGACGTCCAAGCGTAAAATTGCTTCATTATTGAAAAAAACAGCCTTCCTCTTTCCATCCACGAAATCGTTAACACACCTCTTTCAATCAAGGTTGTCAATATTGTAATTGCATTTTTCGACAACTAATTATCGTCCCTCTTAGGAAAAATGACAAGTATATCAGTAAAATGTATATATCATATAGTATATCATTTTCTTCCCTCGTGGCTATGATAGTGTAAGTCCGTCTACAAGTACAGCAGACATTACAAATATAATTGTTATTATCATTTTATACTATAACATCGCTTCACAATTTTTTTGATGCTATTTTCAGCTTCGCATTTGCATAGTTTTAAGTTTCCGTCCAACTAACTATTATGTATTAGGTGCGCAACTAAGTTCTCGCTGTTTTTTGGTAAAAAAGGAACTTTATTTTGAAAACAAAGGTAACAAACGAATTATTCAATGTATTGCTTATCACCAGCTACGACTTTTTCCCATCTCTCTGGTAGAACGTGAATACCATTTCGATAGAACTGTTCGTCTTTTGATGCTATCCAAGAATCAAGTTAAGGTATGCAACATTTTTGAAAAAAAATGTCAAATTTTCGGACCACCCTAACGAGAAACGGTCACCCTATTAACGAAATAAAAAATACGGGTCAGATTTTTCGTTAAGAACAAAAATACCAATTACCTATATTGAAATTCTGAAATTCTTAATTCGTTTAACTTTTTTCTAAGGAATTGCGGCATAGAGTAGCCCCATAGTGAGGGACTTTGATTATTGGCAGAGTGTGAGGTGAGAAAAAAAATTACAATGAAAAGAACACCAGTGCAATGTAGATATCGGCCATTTTCTGGTCAAAGGCGACAAACGAAGCCAACGCAATGCTGCGCAAGCGAGGTTGGTACATAAGTTCAGATGCCCTCACCACGTGGTGAACAGTATGTTTGTAATGCTGGTTGCATATCTAACGGATGGTTTTGTAGCTCTGATTTTGCTTATTTTGTTGCGAGAGAATACAATTAATTACGAACAAATTTCCTATTTTATTAATGAATGATCAAGCTAGTGTTATTTTGGAGGTAACCTATGGTGAGATCAATCTTATTATAAATATATTAAAAATATTTTATTTTCAAAACATACTTAATACGTGCCTGATTTGAAAATTTCACATTTTCAAATCTGGAAGTGTGTTGCAGTATTCCTTATCCAAATAATTTCGGAATTATTTACATGCGGGGCTTATTGTATTGTATGTTACAGTAACCTCGGAATGGGTGTGTGCTATCACTTTCAAACTCCCTGATTAAAGCTGCCTTCAGTTGTTGCAGAAGGCTTTCTTCTATAATACATTGCCGGCCAATAGGTTTTAGATTGAATATACACACATACCAATAATAATCTTATTATTATTCTTTAAACAGGTGTCAAAATACTGATCTCATAATATCACAAGACAAAAGAAATATTAATGGTTCGATCCGAGACGAGATTCGCGAAGAGAAAGAATCTACGACAAAGGTAGCCAAGATTGAAATGTCAAATGCTGCCAATCGAGTTTGTTGGTTAGTAAACGGGAGGCTGCCTGAATGAATTATCTCATAATAATCATAAGGGTTTTACCAAGCAGATGAAATATGTTTATATGAGTTCGACCTTTTGAAATTAGTGCGTGTGTTTGTTCTAGTATAATAGTAATATTTAAAACAGAATATCCTATAGTATTTGATTTGAATCAATGAAAAATCACTAGACCAGTTTATATTCTTAATCTTGTGGTGATAGATAAGGCAGCGTTAAGATTGACAAGAGAGAGGATGGATCTGTTGTAACTGAACTCCTCACCTCCTATCAAAAAACAGAACGCATAACAATTGTGCTTTGCAACCGTGTCGTACCGAACCATAAAATATTAGCTGCCTGATATTTTTCAACTGATTTAACTTTAAGCTTTACATTGAAACATGACTAATGTGCACCATATGTTTTATTTTATTTCAGGTATGTTTATTAAGATCCAATAGTCATCGGGAAATCTGGAAATCCCTAGTAGGTCATGACTTTAAGGGTTTGAAGTTCTGGAGAATTTCAGTCCTTCTGTATTGCGAGATGGAGGACATCAAATGCATATCCAATCTGTAATGGTTGTGGAGTTTGGAAGCCACAAAGCGGGTTGAAGATTAATCCGTCTATAGTCTAAAGGGTGAGTCAATAATTATTGTGACACATTATTTTGAAAGGTTTATCGGATATAGTTATTGATATGATACCAAAATTTTAGCGCAGATCAGTACACTGAACATATTGTTTCTCGTGCATAAGCTTACACTCGTCTTGTAAACACAGTTTTCGTACATTGAACGCATGTTTTATACATTTTACGCAACATTCGTACAGCTTGTCATCAGCGAAATGCTTGAGCGAAATGCTACCACCAAGGCCTCCACTAAATCTCTTCATTTAACCAGAATCTGTATAATTTTGAGTGTACCTTAAATTGACATCACGTAATCTTAAAAAACGCCTACTCAGTTTCAGATGTATGTAAAAGTGAGCTGCAAATTCAAGCTTTCAGTCGCTTCGTTTGAGCGCATCTAAACCGATCTAAATTTATAAGAAACTAGCTGAACCCGGTGCGAGCCTTGCTACGCATGCAACAAAATGAATGAAAATTTAATAGAACCTGCTCATTTCTGTTGTTTTTGTGAATGCATCTGGTTAAAATATTTTCGTTTACTAATGTAATTTCTGAAAAAAAACAAAGATTTATGTTTTTAATTAAACTTTTGGATCGGTAGTTTCTATAGGTCTTTCTTTCTGCGTGGAAGCATTTCATTGACAAAAAAATGTATCATCAAACGAAGCCGTATCCTGTCAGTTTGAATGTAATTTTCCCTTGCATAACCTTTGATCAACTTCTTGTGCATAATGTAGCACTGAGAGTAACTCAAGCATCCCCCATTCTTGGCTAAGCAGGGGTCAAACTTCTATCAGTACATGCTTCTTACCCTAGATATACACATTTTGAGTTTAAGTTGCATGGATAATTCTCATGTTTGGTTCCAATTTCTGTTCCGTTTGTTTGTGAGGCCACCCCCCCCTCCTTCCAGAGTGATGAGGTCTCAAACCACCTTAGAACCTCTTGTCTAAAACTCCCCACATGCCAAATTTGGTTCCATTTGCTTGATTGGTTTTCGAGTGATGTGGCAATTTGTGTTTCATTGGTGTGGGAGCACCTCCTTCCAGATGAGGGAGGAGTCTCGAATCATCATAAGGACCTTCACCGACTCCAAAAATCCCAGCATAAAAAATCCGAACATACAGCATACAAATTTTCCGGCCAAACTGCATACAAATTTGCATAGCAGTAGGTATAGTTCTCATGTTTGTTTGAAATTTGTGTTTCATTTTTATGAGGACCCCCGCTTTTCAAAGAGAAGAGGGGCTTCAAACTACAATAAAAACATTTCTTGCCTTCAAAAACACGCCTATACCAAATTTGGTTCCATTTGCATGATTAGTTCTCGAGTTATGCAGAAATTTGTTTTTCATTTGCATGGGAGCCCCCCTTTCCAGAGGGTGGTGGGGTCTCAAGAAACCATAGAAACATATCTTGTCTCCAAAAACTCCCACATGCTAAATTTGGTTTCCTTTGCTTGATTAGTTCTCGAGTTATGCAGAAATGTGTGCTTCATTTGTATGGGAGCCCCCCCTCTTCCAGATAAGGGAGGGGTTCCAGACTATCATAAGAACCTTCTACGACCCCAAAAACCCCTCCACGCAAAATTTCACGCCGATCGGTTCAGTAGTTTTCGATTCTATATGGTTCAGACAGACAGAAATTCATTGTTATACATATAATAGCTGCGTCCGGTGATTTGATTCGATTTGCTTGTTTAGTTCTCGAGTTATGAAGTAATTTGTGTCTTATTTGTATGAGAGCCTCCCTTCCTGAGAGAGTAGGGGTCTTAAACAATCATAAGAACCTTCTACAGCCCCAAAAACCACTTCATATAAATTTTCTCGTTGGTCGCTTCAGAACTTTCCGAGTCTATAAGGGTCTGACAAACAAACAGACAGACAGAAATTCATTTTTATGCATATAGAAATCTAGCCTCCAAAAACCTCCATATGCTAAAAGTGGTTTGATTTATTTGATTAGTTCTCCAGTTATGCAGAAATTTGCTTTTTATTTGTATGCGAGCAACCCCCCCCCCCCCCCTTTCAAAATGGGGAGGGGTATTGAACTTCCATGGAAATATTTCTTGGCTCCAAAAACCTCAACATGCCAAATTTGGTTTTATTTGCTTCATTGGCTCTCGAGTTATGCTAAAAATTATGTTTCATTTTTATGGAAGTCTCTCCTTTCAGAAGGCGGAGGGGTCTCAAACCACCTTAGAAACATTTGTTTCCTTCAAAAACCTCCATTTGCCAAATTTGGTTCCATTTGCTTGATTTGTTCTTGAGTTATGCAAAAATTCGTGTTTCACATATATTAGAGACCCCTCTTTCAGTGAGCGGAGGAGTCTCAAACCACAATAGAAACATTTCTTGCCTTCGAAAAACTCCACACGCCAAGTTTGGTTCCATTAACTTGATAAGTTCTCGAGTTATTCAGAAATTTGTGTTTCATTTGTATGGAAACCCCCCCCTTTGGCCCATTCCAGATGGCAGAGGAGTCTCAAACCTCTATAGATACATTTCGCTCCTCCAAAAACCTTCAGATGTAAAATTTGGTTCCATATGCTTGATTAGTTCTCGAGTTATGCATCAAAAATCTCTACATGCCAAATTTGGTTCCATTTGATTAGTTCTCGAGTTATATAGAAACTTTTGTATGATTTATATGACACCCCCCCCCCCCTCCCAGAGAGAGAGGAGGGGTCTCATACTATCGTAGAAACAATCATTGCCTTTAAAATCCCCGCATGCCAAATTTGGTTCCATTTGCTTTATTAGATCTAGAGTTATGGAGAAATTTTAGTTTCATTTGTATGACAGCACCCCTTCTAGGAGAGGGGAGGGGTCTCAAACCACCATAGAAAAAAAAATTGTCTCCAGAAAACCCCACATGCAAAATTTGGTTCCATTTGCTTGATTAGTTCTTGAGATATGCAGAAAATTCTGTTTCATTTGTATGGGAGCCTCCCTTTTAAGAGAGAGGAGGAGTCTCTGACCGCCATATAAACATTTATTGCCTCCAAAAACTTCCGCATGCTTAATTTGGGTTCCTTTGCTTGATCAGTTCTCGAGTTATGCAGAAATTTGTGCTTCATTTGTATAGGAGCCCCCCTTTCCAGAGAAGGGAAGGGTCTCAAACCACCATAGAAAAAAAAATTGTCTCCAGAAAACCCCACATGTTAAATTTGGTTCCATTTGCTTGATTAGTTCTTGAGATATGCAGAAAATTCTGTTTCATTTGTATGGGAGCCTCCCTTTTTAGAGAGGGGAGGGGTCTCTTACTACCAAATAAACATTTATTGCCTCTAAAAACTTTCGCATGCTTAATTTGGGTTTCTTTGCTTGATTAGTTCTCGAGTTATGCAGAAATTTGTGCTTCGTTTGTATGGAAGCCCCCCTTTCCAGAGAAGGGAGGGGTCTCAAACCATCATAAGAACCTTTCCCGGCCTCAAGACCTTCTCCATACAAAATTTCACGCCGATTGGTTCAGTAGTTTTCGAGCCTATTAGGTTCAGACAGACAGACAGACAGACAGACAGACAGACAGACAGAAATCCATTTTTATATATATAGATTTTCGATTTGTAAATAACGCGCAGTTATCCTGAGACTGAAATGTTGAAATAGAGCTTGCCTAGGCTTCTTGATAATATAACGTTTTCCAATGGTAAGACATTTTCTTCGCTTGAATAATGGATAAGTCCATTTTTCAAACACCGCTTTTTAATTTATATCTGTGGGTTGTTTTCCTCCTCTTTTCGTCGTATTTTGCACCTAGACCGGACTTCGGAAAAGTACCGTTGAGGACGCCTACTCGCCAGCAACTCCCCGAGGAGAGTGAACAAAGATTTAATTACTTTCAACTGGAAAGTTTGGCCAGCTCTCCTCCTGACTCGGTCGCATAACACATAAACACCAACCCGGCAAATTTAGCCAACCCGGTGTTTTAAGGATAACTTTTACCTCTTCACCGGTCGGTCCGATTTCCACCTTTGGAAAAATAAAAAGCAAACCCCTGTCGGTGTCGGTGGTGCTTTTGAAAATTTTATTTAGAGGTAATTAATTCAACTAATTTCCCGTTCCCTTCGGGTACTGTGGTGGTCGGTTCCTTCCAGGTGAGTTCATAATTGTCACTGGAGTCAGAACAAATTGCGGTCGTGTCGTCTGTGGTTTAGGTGTCCATTTTTCTCTTGCGTGGTTGCAACTTTCACAGTTCGTCGACTGCCACCGACCTCGGCGTGAAGAAGTTGATTGTGGAGGCGAAAGTTTCCCAAGCGAAATTGCATCAAGTTTCATCACTACTTAATGCACACGACATTCGCCGGAGGTAATGAAGCAGAGCTAAGCGTCACCAGAAACTATCTACCCGAGGAGAAGTAGGTGTAAAATTCAATTTCAAAACTTTTTGCAATTTCCAGCTCATTTATAAAATTTACATGATCAAAGTACACAGAGGAAAATGACGGGAACAAGTTTTTTTCCCTCATTACACCTTGTTCTGACAAGTCAAGCATTCGCGAATTATGTATAGTGCGACTGTGTGGGGTGGAGTTCCCATCTTCTCCATCTGACAGCGAAAGGCAAACTGACGCACTGACGCACTGGACGAAAAAGTGTTGTTTCTCTAATTAAATTCTGCATTTGAACGTGAACGTGACGAATTTCGCCTAGTCAAGGGGAATGCCCGCTTTTCAGTTGGAAGGGTGAGTATGAAGGTAACTTCAGTTAGGGGTCGTTGTAAAGCATATCAACCACTTGATAGTGTCATCAGTGAATCACTTATAGCTTTAACTTTTTGACTTGGGAGGGAGAAACGATTTGATCACATTTGATATTATTTGTGAGGAGGGTGACACTCAAGGATTCTCGGTCAAGCCGTTCTTAGGATGCAACTTATCGAGTCGGATATAATCGTTGCAGGCCCAGTATTAAAAGAAAAGCATTTTTGCGGCCGGTCTGGTTCTACTGCATTGCATTCCGGTTGGTCGCAGTCTGCAGCCACCGACGTTTTAGGGGTCGCATTGAATAGACCTGTGCGCCGATCTATCTTGAATTGGCGGCGGCGTGGATCGGCGCGGGCATAAATTATCCCTCAACACTTCCTTATGCTTATCCTTTTCAACTGTTTTGCTTTTTCCTGCACCGTAAAGACTATAGGATCACTCCAAATCTTGTATTTTGATAGAAAGTCCAAGTATCCGACTAAGATCGGTGAATTAACTGTTTTTTTTTGACGGGATGGAAAATCTGCAAACAGACTCTGAAGAACTCAGGGTTTGGGATGAAGGTGCCAACTCCTCGATCCACTAAAAACCCTCCCGTGCCTCGAGCCCCGGCCCTCCCTGAACCACTTTCGGTATTACTTCAGTTAGGGGGCGAGTGTGCTTTACGCACCCACATATGTCTAACTACATAGGTCTTTAGTAGTTAGCTTCGCCGACCTGACGCTGATTCGATCGAGATGCTCCTGGATTCCAAGCAGGATTCGGGACGTCTGGTGGTCAATCCAGATCGTCCGCGATCTCCTACTCCGACCACTTACGGTACTTGCTGAACCTCGCGTCAATGGTCCCTCCTCCGATCGAGAAAGCCAGGCCATGGTACCTCAGTTTGGAACGTCTGAGTGTCATACTCCAGACGTCCCTGTTCCCTATGTCACGACCGCTTAACTGAATCTCCTGCCGGATCCTGGCGCCGTATGAAGCTTCTCCGTTGTATGTATCAGTCTAAGCCGTTAAGGGAGCTCAACGTTCCATGCTGCACCGTGAAAGGCGGAAAATCTACTTCCACACCCTGATGAATAGACGTGTATGTGTTTATCTGTACAACGAGTATGGGACTCTCAAACATCTAACAATCTATAAATCTAAAAAATCTTAAAATCCTTAAATCCAAAAATCTAAATATTTGTATGACAAAAAGTCTTATAATATTAAAATCTTAAATATCTTAAAATCTAAAGATCTTAAAAATCTAAGAATCTTAAAATCTTAAAAGTTCTAAATATCTAAAAATCTTAATATCGAAAAATCTAACAATCTATACTAGAATTAAAAATCAAAAAATCTATAAATCTGAAAATCAAAACGTCTGAATATCTTAATAATCTAAGAATATAAAAATCTAAAAATCTAAAAATCTAAATATCTAAATATCTAAAAATCTAAACATCTTAAGATAAAATCTTATTATTTAAAAACCTAGTGAATCTAAGAATCTAAAATCTAAAAATCTCACCAAAATCAAATGTATTTATAATATCACAAAATCTAAAATATTTAAACATCTTAATATTTAAAAATCTTATGATCTAAATGATCTAATAAAATCTAGAAAATCTAGAATTCTAAAAATCTATATCTAAATATCTAAAAATCTAAAAGCTCTAAAATCTAAAACTCTAAAAATCTAAATATCTAAATATCTCAACACCTAAAACCTCAAAATCTCAAAATCTAAAATCATATAAATATCTAAAACTCTAGGAATTTAAAAATCAAAACTAAAAATCTAACAATTCTAAAAAGTCTTAAAATCATAATGTCTTAAAATCTTAAAAATCTCAAAAACTAAAAATCGAAAAATCTAGATATACTTGAATCTGAAAATCTAAACTATCTAAAAAATCTTAATATCAAAAATCTCAAAAATTTAAAAATCTTAACATCTAACAATCTAAAAATCTAAACATCTTAAAGAAATTAAAAATCTTTAAATCTTAAAATCTTAAAATCTTAAATCTTAAATCTTAAAATCTAAAATCTTAAAATCTTAAAATCTTAAAATCTAAAATCTTAAAATCTTAAAATCTTAAAATCTTACAAAATCTTAAAATCTTAAAATCTTAAAATCTTAAAATTCATTAAAATCTAAAATCTTAAAATCTTAAAATCTAAAATCTTAAAATCTTAAAATCTTAAAATCTTAAAATCTTAAAATCTTAAAATTCTTAAAATCTTAACATCTTAACATCTTAAAATCTTAAAATCTAAAAATCTAAAATCAAAAATCTTAACATCTCTAAATTTTAAAAATCTTGAGATCTTTAAATCTTAATATCAATAAATCTAAAAATGTGAATATCTTAAACAAATTATATCTGAAAATCTAAACACCTAGAGAACTACAAAATCTTAACCTCTTAAAATATCTTAAATTTTTAAATCTGACGATCTTAAAATCTAAGAATCATACAAAATCTCAAAATTCTTCAAATCTAAAAATCTAACAATCTTACAATCTAAGAATCTAAAATCTAAGGATCTATAAATCTAAAATCTAGAAATCTTTAAATTAAATCTAAAAATCTATAAATCTAAAAATCTAATATCTATATATTAAAATCAAAAGATCTAAAAATCGAAATATCTAACAATCTGAATATCTAAAAATTTTAATAAATCGAAACATCTTAAAATCTAAAAATCTCAAAATCATGAAATACTAAACATTTAAAAATTTAAAAATCCTAAAAATCTTATAATTTCAAACCTTAAAATCTTAAATCTGAAGATTCTCACAATCTCATTATCTCACAATTTTAAAATCTATAAATCTAAAAGTCCAAAAAATCTTTATAATCTAAAACACTATACATTTAAAAATTTAATAATCTGAAAATTTAAAAATCTATAAATCTTACAATCTTATAATCTTAAAATCTTAATATCTCAAAAATCTTAAGACTCATTATCTTAAAAATTTCTAAATCTTAAAATCAAAAAACCTAAAATCTCAAAATCTCAAAGTCCCAGAGCTATAAATATTTAAAAATCTAAGAATCTTAAAATCTCAAAATCTCAAAATCCAAAAATCTAACAATCTTTTCATCTTAATATTGAAAAATCATAATATCTTGAAAACTTAAAATTTAAAGATCTAAAAATCTTAATTTCTTAAAATTTAGAAATTTTAAATTCTAAATTTATTAAAATCTAGAAGTATAAACATCTAAAGAACTAACAATTCAAAAATCTAAAACTTAAGTCTTACAATTCTTGAATCTTAATATCCAAAATCTGAAAATTTAAAATCCTAAAACCTTAAAATATAAAAAATTTGAATATTTTACTTGCTAAAAATCTCAACATTTTAAATTTTTAATATCTGAGTATATCTACAAGAATTTAAAATCTGGAAAATCTTAAAATCTCATCATCTTACAAACTAAAAATCTTAAAAGTATTAGAACTTAAAATCTTGGAAATCTAAATATCTAAAATTCAAATAATATCAAATCTTAAAAATCTAAATATTTAAAATCCAAAAATTATAAGATCTAAAAATCTTAATACCTCACAATCACGTGGACTTATTTCTTGAACATCCCCCCCCCTTCGTAGACTTTTCTCCATACCATTTTTTTTATTTTTTGTATTGAGCGTCGACTTTGCACAAACACCCCCCCCCCATAAAAGTCAACGTGGATTATAAATAGCCCTCATCTCAAAATCTCAAAATCTCAAAATCTATAAATCTTAATTTCTCAAAATCTTAAAATCTTAAAATCTTAAAATCTAAAAAATCTCAAAATCTTAAATATTTAAAAATTGTGAAATCCTTAAATCCTAAAATCAAAAAATCATAATATCTTAAAATCCTTAAATCTAAAAACTAAAAATCCAAAAAATCGAAATATCCAAATGTATGAAAATCTAAATACCTCAAAAACCTGGGGGTGCGACTCATTTAAATCCAGATTCAAGATGATCAAAAAATCCCACGCTAGCGAATCAATCTTCAAAAAATCTAGTTTCAGCTTGTGAATCTTAATCCATCAACTTGCATCGTCCTGCATCTTTTTGCAGTAAATCTTTAAAATCTTCATCAAAATCTTTAAAATCTTCTTTCTATCTACTAAGCGTGCGCACATCGCACAAAAGCAAAACAAATCAAATCCTGCATCTGAGATAGAGCCTATTAAAAATCTAGAAATTTTAAAATCTAAAAATCTAAAAATATAAAAATCTAAACATCTTAAGAACTAAAAATCTTAAGATCTAAATATCTAAATATTTTGATATCTAAAAATCTTTAAATCTTCAATAAAAAAAATCTATACATCTAAAAATTGTAAATAAAAAAATCTATATATCTTAAAATCTTAAAATCCAAATATCATAATCTCTTAAAATCTTAAAATCTAAAGATCTAAAAATCTTAAAATCTAAAAATTTAAATTAATTTATTAAAATCTAGAAATCTAAACATCTAAAGAGCTTCAAATTTAAAAATCTTAATATCTTAAAATCTAAAATTTTTTGAATCTTAATATGTTAATATCTGAAGAACTTAAACTCTTTAAATTTAGAAAACTTAAAAATTTTCAGTCTAAGAATCGTAAATTCTAAAAATTAAAATATCGAATAAATTTAAAATCTCAAAAATCTCAATATCTTTAATCGTCAAATCTAAAGATCTAAAACTCTTACACTATCTTACACCGTTCGCACTAACAATCTATAACATACATAGAAATTTAGATATCTAAGATATCTAGACAATTTATAATAAGTTTCATAAATTCGAAAATCTCAAGATACTCAAGAATCTCAAAATCATCATAATTATACTCAAAATCTCAAAATCTCAAAATAAAATCTCAAAAGTTAGTATCTCAAATATTTAAAAATCTCAAAAGTCTTTAAATCTCAGTCATACAGATATCAAAATCTCAAAATCTCAAGAATCTAAAAAAATCTAAAAATCTAATCTTGAAAATCTCAAAATCTCAAGTTATCTAAATATCTCAAAATCTCAAAATCCTAAAATATCTTAAATATCTAAAATCAAAATCTTAAAATCTGTAGATCTTAAAATCTGATAACTAATCGTCTAAATATCTTTAGATCTAGAAATCCTTATATCTTAGAATCTTAAATTCCGTAAAATCTAAAATTTTTAAATCTAAATATCTGAAAATCTTAATAGCTTCCCGACCAGGAGGGCATATCATAAAAATAACAAAATTATATCAAATGTTGTTACGACTAACAGATTATGAGATAAATTAGTTAAAGACGTGCTCATCTGGATAGTTGTATAACAAACTTGTAACAAATTGAGATATAATGCCCCGCTAGGCACAATCTGCGTAAAGAAATAAATTAATTCTAACACTAGCTGTTATGGTTTGGCTACATCATAACAAACCTGTGACAAAGTTTGTTTTGTTTATGTTATATCTATATCATAGTTTGCTCTGATTTTGTTTTATCTTGAGGACTTTTTGTTACAATTTGTGTTATTTAAACTACATCCACGATCTAAATTCTAACAACTCTGTAATAAAAACACCGTAACTGAATAACAAAACTTGAAATAATTTAGTTGTTTCCTTTTGGTCGGGTTTATATCTAAAAACTAAAATCTTCAAATCAAAACATCTTAAAATCTTCTTAAAATCTAAAAATCTTTATATGTATCTCAAAATCAAAAAATCTTGAAATTTAGAACTTCAAAAATCTAAAATACTTAAAATCCAAATATTCCTAAATCTTAAAACCTTTACACGTTAAAAATCTAAAAAGCTGAATAACTTTAAATCCTAATACATTAAAAGAATTTAAAAATCTTAAAATCTTAAATCGTTGAATTCACAATTCTTGACGATTTAAAAAATTAATAAATTAAGAATCTGAAGATCCAAAATATTAAAAATTGAAAGTTTAAATTCAGAACAAGAAAATCTAACAATTCAAAAAATAAACACACGTTAAAATTTAGATATCTGTAAACACAAAATTCACAAATTTTTTTTTGAAACTCGGCCACAGCATTCCTCTTCTACGCTCTGTGAGTCTTCTGGCAAAATACGAGCTCAATCGGTTTTTGAGAACCCCCCTTTAACCATAGGAGAAAACCCGCCAATCGCGTCATTTACTCTATCTCAAAATCTAAAAAAAAAAATAAACAAATATCTAAAAAATTTAGGATTAAAAAAATTAAGAATCTTAAAGTATCAACACCTAGAAAATATATGAGAAAAATCCTAATTGCTTCAAATTTTTTAAAGGAGCTTCAAAATCAATAATTAAATCAATTATAAAAAAATTTGATTATGATTTTTGAATTGGTTCATATTAGACGTGGTCATTTACCTTCGGTTATTTTATCATCACCTTTGGTTCATGTGGTCATTTACCTTCGCCAGCATGTATGACCATACGAGATAATCCAAGGGATTCAGATCTGGTGAACTGGAAGGCCATTCATTCTTGTCCAAAAAGTCGGTCAAATTTTCTTGGCACCAGCCCTGAACGAGATTTGCAGTATGCAATGGCGCTCCGTCCTGCTGAAACACATAGTGATTATATCCAAACACTTCTTGTACATATGGCTTGACAACTTTCTCCAGAACTTCCGTAATAATATACGGCATTCACTTAAGCGCCTTTTTCGATGAAAACCAGTGGTGATTTGCCTCGCTAGCAAATTCCCTCCCCAAACCATCACTAACGCAGCACTTTGGAACCGTGGATTATTCCTATCACTCTCTGGAACAGTTCTCGAAGAGAGAGCCCACAATCTGTTGTTCTGGACATTGTGGGATTGTTGTAACTTTTTGTCGGAAAAGATAAATTCGTGCCGCGACAAAAGCAGTTTGCTCTTTTGAGTCGATTCTGCTTGGAAGGTTCCGAAACTCCGTAAACCTTACGTTTCTGTAATGCTTGGAATCTGAGGTCATTTTGCAGTATATGTGTATTGACGATCTCTTAACATTCAGATCTGCGGCCATTTTACGTACAGAGCGCTGTGATTTTCGTCTAATCCGTTTCCTGACCACTTTAACAACCCGTGCAGTCCGCACCGTACGAGTTCGACCGGAAATCTTCCGGTCATCCAACGAGCAGGTGTTACGGTACCTTCGGATGGTTCGGTACACAAAATCCCGCTTTACTCCCGGGTTTTTCAAATTTCTTCAAATTTTCAAATTCCTTTGAAAAACTTTTTTATCACAACAGCACGAAACTCCTTCATCGCTGGTAAAAGATAAACACTGAATGAAAACAATCGGACACAACCTAAATGTGTTGTATAATCGTACGACACCAATGCAAGGCAAAAGTGTATGAGAATATATTGGACACGGTGTAGATGATTTTTGAACTTTGTCACGCCTGACAAAATGCTATCAAGTTGTCTATTTGTTTCAGACCCCGTTAAGACTACGAGCTATATCACTTGGTATAGCGAATCTTACAAATGAGACGTCAGATGCATTATTTCCAGTGAAAACTAGATGTACGAACAAGCGGTATAGCTCGTAGTCTGGACCGGCATATTTCATTTTCTTTTATGTTTGACGAAATTATGAAATACACTTCAGAAAATTTATCGATTTGTTGAACATGAAGAAAATATGAAAGTATAAAGGTTAACTTTGTATTTAATATATTACTTAAGCATAGATAGATAGTTTTGTTTTATTCACTACACTTTTTAGTTTTTTTTTCTCAATTAATGGTAGCCTTATACCACGGTATATTTTTTTGCTGGATTTTAATCCCAGTGCCTTTTAAATGTGGCCAGATTTTTGATTTTCCACGTTAATATTCCGTCAATTTCACCCCTTTAAAATTACATGAGAAAAAAATCCTTGGACAAGATTCTGTTTTTAATTCCTTAACAAACTGGCGTAACCTTGTTTACCTAAGAAAATCTAATGGCTCGAACGCAGTGATAACGGAAGCGGAACGGTGACGCCAGCGAAAGAACCCAATCAGACTAAACCTGCATGTCGGATTGAAAACTGATAAGATCCAAGATGATTCCAATTGGACATATCGACGTCATCTGCGACAACGGTCAAACTTGCCGTTTCCGTTCCATTTCCGTCCACATTACGTTTGGGCCTTAAGACAAAATAAACAATTTCATTATAAATAAAATAAATTGTCGAATGTCTACGACCAATCCATTGTAGGATCGTTCCCAATATCTCGAACTCTATTAGATATACATTGCAAAACACTTTGACAGGAAACAGATGAATAAAACCATTTTTGACATATTTTAGTGCAGCCATTTTTTTCCACAAATCGCTGGTTCGATAACCATTAGTATCAAATTTTCTCGACATTTAAGGCGGAAATTTTATTATTTTCAAATTTAAACTCACTCGCAAAATTGCCGAAAGTTCGAAGCACTAAATTGTACACTGCAGTTGCTAGAACAAAACGACCAAGCTGATCATCGTCTCACAAGCAGTATTAGTAATAAAAGCAGATTTCTAAAGGGCTACTGTACATAACTGAAGGGATGCATACACGGAGAAAAATTTCATCGGCGGCGCAGGCAAAAAACTGAGGCCCGTCGAAAATAATGACGACGGCGGCGCACAGCTCTAGCATCGAAATGACTGCCGGTAATTTCGCTAGACGTTTTCCGGTTGGCAATAAAAATAAAAGCACTCTCATCTCTTGTTCTCAGAAAATCACGGCCCATTCCGGAGCATATGTGGTCCTCGACGTGGAAGCACTTGGCATAGTGGAAAACAAATGATGAAATTTTCCTTTCCGGACTAGGCTCATTTTTTTTTGGACTCGTTTGGACAAATGCTGGATGATTCTAGATGAGCTCGGAGGTATGCTGTCGTTGCTGCAGCAGGTATGCAAAGTTGGCTCTTGGGTCTTACCTTCAATGGATGGTTTGTGTGAAAAGTGAAATGTTGAAAAATGCCTCCTACGGAGTTTTTACTCGTTCGGCTCAGTTTGCTCGAAAGAAGGAAGAGGCCCAGTCTTCTCGGTTGGAAGCTGCTTCGTACTGCTGTTGTGTGGCTTTAAGCTGGTGAGATATGTGATACCTGTGGATTATGGAGTTTGGTGGTTTCGGAGCTGTGGGAAAGTTTTGCTCTGAATAAAGTTCAAGCTGAATTGACTTCTGGCATGACGCTCCAAACTTGAGAAACGTGCCAGTGTTTCTTGGTGATTCGATTAGTGCTAGGTGTTCAATTTCCAGCGTTTTAAGCAAAAGACGAGCAACCACCCAATTGCCATAAACCGGAACGTGCTTTGGCAAAAATTCCGAATCAACCACAAATAAGACATTTTATATTTTTATGATCCTTGCCAGAGCAGAAGCGACAGTGCTGTTTCGGCACCTGACACCCTTCCTGTGCAGAAGTGACAAAACCGCATGTTCCGTGGATCGTCTCTCCGAGTCACGTTAGCGCATTGCTGGCACATTTTCGTGATAAGGTGTCATTCCCCGGTTGCTATCGATGGTTGCGTTCCTCTTGCTCAAGTTACACCGCACCTTCCTTCTTTTCCCAACCGCCAATTCCGTTCGCTAGAAGCTTCTTATGATTGCGGGTGCTCTTACCCATTTTCATAGAACGAACCAGTTTGACATAGCAAAGTGGTGTAATAAAAATATGTATTCCAGACGAATAGCTGGTGGATTTACGACATCGAGAGCCATCATCAGCGCACTTTTCAGCGCTTGAATGGGTCCCTCGAGAATAGCCCGACTGTGCCATTATTCCGTTCTAGTGAGTGTGTATGTGTGCTTGGGTTGTGCTAGGTGACGGACGGTTGCCGCACACTATTCACAGCGATTTTCCTTCTTACAATCTATTTAGACAATGTTCCGTTCAGTAGGTCGCTCGATTGTCCGGCGTCGGTGATGTAGTTAGGGGTAAAGCTTGATCAAAACGTAAAACAATGGGGTATTTATTCAGTTTTCATGATCTGCACAGTCGCTCGTGACACTGTACCGGTGAACTTATTCCTTTTTAAACGCATTTGTTGTGCATTTGTCACTTCATCATCGCATCCTCGAAGTTTTCGCTGGACAATTGCCCAGTATTTTTCAATCGGTCTGAACTCAGGGCAATTCGGAGGGCGACGAAATTAACATTGTTTGCAGCATACCATTCTAGTACCTCCTTAGAGTAGTGGCAGCTGGCTAGATCCGGTCAAAACATAACGTTGGTCTTGTGTTGCCGAATGAATGGTAAAATCCGCTTTTTCAGGCACTCTTTAAATGTAAACCTTCGACGTCATTGTGTGAGATGTCATTAAAACCTTGGTTTTTAAGGCCAAGCTTCCTTGCCAAATCATTAGTTTCCGAGCAAACTCATCAGCGGAAACAAATTTATACCTGGAAGGAACATCCCCATGACCAGTTGCCAGGTAAAATTTTCGTCCGGGGATTTGAACTCAACACCTTTTTCCTCAGCTCTTTGTCCCTAGTGCCACTTTTACGATAGATCCGCTGTTCTCTATCCACACTCAGAGTATCCTTGTAACGTTTGATTACAAGGCACACCGGTGACTTTGCGAATTTCAACACTTCTGCTATTTTTGAGGCAGACCACGAAGGATTCTCTAGATGTTTGTGCACAATCAATTTTCTTTTCTCAAGTTCCATGATCCTCAATTTCGAAATGCGTTGATCAATCGAGAAAACACCAATTTCTTTGTCACTAAAACAGCAACAAATGCTTGTCAAACGTTTTTTGTTCGTGCGTCCAGATTAACTTTGAATCGAGCTTTAAACATCAAAGGTAAGCATGAAAATGGAATTCGGTCGATTTAACCAGCATGAAGCAACCCAGTACTGCGTAGGTTGAAACGTGAGTGAAATGCTAAACAGATGTTACTTCGGAAGCAACACTCCGTCACTATTCAACAGGCTTTCAAACTTTGCAAGTACCGCATTCTATCGCGCGAATGCAAGTCTGAATAAATCACATGTTATGCGTGTACAATTTGGCTTGTGTAGAAATCCAAACATTTTCTGGAATTTCTGTGAATTCTAAGAAGAAATGCTCTGCCATCCCGTCAAATGTATTTCTAGACGAATCAGAACCATCTTCAGCTGAAAAGCTCATATTCGCCCGGGCCTGATGATGAACCAGCTGTTATCTTTGGTCGCTGTGCTGCTTCCGTAGCGACACCACTTGGACACATCTGCAACAATTCGTTCGAGTAGCAGTAGTTCCCCGCTGTGTGGAAACAGTCTTTTATATTTCCCGTATTAAAGAAAGGAGATAAAAGAAATGTGAAGTCCTTCCAATTACCAGTCTACCTGCGGGATTGAAGCCATTCGAAATAGTCGTCAGTAATGTCATTCTTGGCTGTACCAAACAATACATTTCATACAATCAACATGGATTTATGCGAGGCCGCTCTGTAACAACGGACCTTCTGGGCTTCACTTACTTACCTTACCAATCAGTCCAAGGCCGGTGTGGCCTCTGCTGTACACAGAAGTTGTCTCCATTGTATTCGGTCCATGGCTGTACTTCGTTAGCCTCGCTATCTGCGGAGGGTCCGCAGGTCGCCTTTTACTTGATCGAACCACCTTGCTCGTTGCGCACCTCTTCTTGTACCCGTCGGTTCGTTTTCGAAAACCAGTTTAACAGGGCTGTCGTTCGACATTATTACGACATGCCCAGCGCATTGTAGTTTGACAGATTTTAGGGATGTGTACGAGGGTTGCTGGGAGGTTCTCCCAGCAACTGATGCAATTCATGGTTCATTCAGGAGGGTCTACGTTCCGTCTTCCATCTGCAATCAACCGTACATCGTACGCCGCAGCTTCCGTTCTAAGGAACCAAGGGCAAGTTGGTCCTTAACTAGCAATGTCCATGTTTTGTAGCCGTAGAGAACTACCGGTCTAATTAATGTCTGGTAGATTGTCAACTTTGTTCGATCTTAGCGTCCTTTGGAGTCCAAAGTAGGCACGATTGCCAGCCATAATGCGCCTCTGTATCTCGCTACTGGTGTCGTTTTCGGTGGTCACCAATGAGCCCAGATACACGAATTCGTCTAGTACCGTCTAATAATTTAGATTTCATCACCGTCGATCTGAACTCGTGGTAGAGGGCTAAGATTGTCTTCTCGTGAGCCTCTTCCTTTCGTGTATTTTGTTTTCAACGCATTAATCGCAAGCCCACTCCGACCAGCTTCAGCCTTAAGTCTGATGTACGTGTCCGCCATCGTCTCAAAGTTACGTGCTACGATATCAACGTCGTCGGCGAAGCCAAATAGTTGGACAGACTTCCTGAAAATCGTGCCGCTCGTGTCTATCCCAGCTCTTCGAATCACACCCTCCAGTGCAATGTTAAACAACAAACACGACTATCCATCACCTTGCCGTAACCCTGTCCGAGTTTCGAAAGGACTCGAGAGCGTCCCTGATACTCGGACGACACACATCACTCGAGCCATCGTTGCTTTGACCAACCGCGTTAGTTTTCCCGGAAATCCATTCTCAGAATTCAACGTGTTCAACGTAGATTTATCCGCGTTTCACTCAGAAGCCTACCCTGTACAGCCGCCGAAATCTTCAGCAAGCTTCCCTTATAGGAAAAATAATGAACGGTGAAATCGACGCACTGATCGAATGTTACCCCTTTCGAAAATAGGGCAATTACATTCAGTTATTATACCATGAGCAAACCAGGTATTTTGGTTATTCATTCAATAAAATAAATGGATGAACAACAACATTAGTTGCTACGAAAATGAAAAGTGAACTTTTAGTCTTTTCCCTTAGATTGAAAGTAAGCAGTATAAGAGTGAATTGCGACATAACCCGCCAGTATCGCACCTGATGTTAGTGCCTTTATATAAACGTTCTACGACGTGGCAGTAAAAATCAGGTATTTGTAGATTGTTTCTAGCTTCATCTAAAAGAGGATTGCGACTAAACCCGCCAGTATCACACCTCGTTCAGTGCCCTCAAATAAACGTACTACGACGAGGAAATGTCAAGAAAGCAGAGTTTGATACTATCACTGCTGATTATATTCTTTGTTGCTCCATAACGGTCTTTGCATGGATCAGCTCTTCACCAACGACAAGGTGACAACCATGATCTGAGGGGCATTATTTTATGGTGAATATTGGCACGATAAGAGCTAAACATTAATGCTCGTTGGAAATTATGCGAGTCAACAACAACATAAACACAATTATAACAACAAATCGATAAACTAATCATGAATTTCCTAAAAATTTATGGAATTCAATAAGCTTGTCTGAAATAATACCGAAATTGTTCACCGATCTACAGTTCATTAGCATTACATTTATGATTTTGTTTTTTTTTACATTTAAATTATTTGTCACATTTCATATATCATTCTTAAAAAAAGAAATTATTTTTCAAGCTACTATAAAACGATTGTGTTTTTTAGTTTCAAAAATTTGAAGCTAATGACTACTATGTATTATACGAAGAATCTTCTAACCGAGTTTCAAAAAATTTAACCAACAAAACTCCCTAAAACGAAGAGAATCATTTTGTGCCGGAGTAGTGCTTAACCCTACATGTATTTGTATGGTGCACAGGAGTCTTCAATACTCCCTTAAAAGGTGAGTTATTTAAGAGAACGCCTACTTGAGAAGTTGTTCATGGTGACTTCCCTCAACGCGATTTGCACGTTTAATGCTTTCACTGAGGCAAAGATGGTGTTAAATGCTTTGTCAACGTCCTATACTATATATGGATGAGTCCTGGTTTATGGTGCACTTACAGTTATACATCCTTTAATAAGAGTAAAAGGAATTTGAGAAAACAATGTTTAAAGTTCGATGTTAACAAGCTGTGTAGGTTCTCATAAACATGACTAAAATATGAACCCTATTTTCATCTCTAGGTTCCATAATAAAACCAAATTGATTTCTAGTGGCTTTCATAAAACTTTGATAAAACTTAATAAGGCTGGATGGTTTTGACATTGTTACTTGGGATGGTTAATCAGCAGGTTTCACTTCAAAACATTTTGCCACTAACGTTTGCATTTAAAAAAATGGACTTTTTCGGTAAGGGAAACAAAAAAAAAAAGCTAGGACAGATAATTGCTTTTGATAAATTTCTCATGGAAGGTAATTATTTAAGCATACTTGCAAAAACAATCTACGCTCTTGCGAGCGGCCAGTTAACCGGAACATTCGCCATGGCGGATGAAAACTTGCGTGTAGGCATATTTTTGAGTTCTTTCTTCGTTTTATTTATCAATTTCTCCTCAGTTTTCGTGACAAAATTGTTGGAGTAGATCTCACGCTTCAGGTTGGCCCGGAAATTCTCGATGGGACGGAGCTGGGGGATGTTGGGCGGGTTCGCCGACTTGAGTATCACATCGATATTCAGCCGCTCCATCTCCTCCAATGATCGCTTTGAGTAGTGGGCCGACGCCAGATCCGGTTAGAACATCGCGTCTTCGCCCTTATGGTATTTCTTGATGAACGACGCAACTTCCGGCAGCCACTTCGTACTATAAATTTCCCCGTTTACGGCCAGTCCGGAGCCAAAGAAGAGCGGCTTTGACATCCCCTTCTCGCTGAATGTCAGCCACAGCAGCACCTTCTTGGGGAACTTGGTGTGTGAAATGAACCTCACTTCCTTCGTGGAGGAAGTAAAATACGAAGTGCCCTGCCAGTCGTTGCTATCCAGGGTGATATAGGTCTCGTCGTCCATTACCACCGCCAGGTCGCGATTCACCTGGAAGTTCGAGTTGACTATCTTATTCAGCCGCTGCCACTGCGTCATTGCCTGCAGCTCCGAAACCAGTGGACGCGACTTCCGCTTCCTGTTCATCTTCGCCAGGTGTAGCCACTTTTCCTCGGTCTTCCTCTTCAGCATCCCTTGGAGCTTCTTGTCGCCCAGGGTCGTCGGCCAGCCGGAACCGGACATTCTTTCGATGCTCTGATTGTTGTCTAATAACGGGCGTATCTGGCGTCCATAAAGTGCCGCACGATGTCCGTTTGCGACGCGGCGGGGTGCCGTTCTTTGAACGCGCACACTTCTGAACGGAGTTGCTTCACTGTTTTTGCCATCACGGTTAGAGTTCGACAGATAGAGCTGTCAAATTTTGTCTGCTGACTTTGTTACTATGGGTTACTATGATTGATGCTGCATGGGTAGTTTCGTCAGCTTGAGTGAAAGTAAACCCATGAAAAATCGGCAATTTTTGTCCGTTTTTTTAAATGCAAACGTTATTATTATTGTGTGGCAAGTACATGTTCAGAGAGTCGGAAAATTTTCCTTAACGAAAAATGTTTAGACCAGACCGGGAATCGAAACCAGTCACCTATAATATGGTATTGTATTGTATAGCATTGTATTTTTAAATGAAATTTCAACATGCATCCCTTCTTATTAAAATAACCCACCATTTGAAATTTTCCCTCGCCTAGTTCCACCCATACTCTCACCTTAAGAGGACAATCTCACCCAGCCAGTGATAACGTTTTGTTTTTGATAGTTTTCAGAAAAGTGTCATAAGCTGCTGTACGTGTTCGGACGGCTTTAGTTGGTGAAAGCTTCTGTGGGGAGAAAATGAAAACGTTCCTGCAGTTGACGGAGCCGCATACAGAATGGACAAGCTTTCCACCACAATCGTGGCATGATACGCTGTCATTTCTCTACACAGTACTCCGCTCGAGGTCAGAAAACTCGTTGCTAAATGGAAAAGTGTAACTGTCAGGGCCATACCCGCGTCCGGAAGGATCAGGGACTGGTCCAAAGGGGTTGCCTTCTTCCCTCTATCGAATGGCGAGCGTGAAAGAATCCGGCATGCGTTTAGTTGACTTGTGTCGGATTTGTTCAGTGTGCGAGTGCGTTTAACTTTAAAACATGGCATACTATGTGATTTCAACTTATTTTTCATCCCACAACCATGTTTGCTAGCAAACAAATTGATTGAAATTCATCCTCTGCCACAAACAGGTTTATTTGATTAGTCAATCAGCAAACTCATTTCAAAATGAATAAAACATAATTCCAATAGACCGTGCGGTTCAGAGCATACCCTTCAAATGATAAAAAAATACCACCCACCCATTAGCCCGTATCCCTTTTTGTGAAATAAAAACTAATCAAACCACCGGAGAGACACAGGGAGGGTCACTCGTCCGACGTGATGCGGAAAACCATATGTTTGCGTTTTAGAATTCATCCTTATTTTTCCCCCATCGCGCACTGGTGAACCCATCCGACCGCCACCGACGACACAGAACCACTTGATTACTGTTTGTAAATGATGTTTGAACAGATAAATACTCGTAGGTTGATAAATATAAAAGGGGAAAAGTATGTATATTGAACATGGTAGATTCCTCTGACTGATAACATCGCTAGACGAACCGGCGTGATTGAGCTTCCCTCCGTTTGGCTTTCTATCTCTCTCTCTCTGATCATCATTCGCATCAGGTTTACGTTGTTGTACCGTTCGATGTAAATGTCCTCCAGTTTGGTTTTCTATTTGACTGCAACGTGGGAAGGGGAAACCACGCTATCACTCATCGGTAGGCAAAAATTACTACATGGAAGCTTCCGAGGCTGATTAGATAAGGCTTTTCTCGCGGAAAGTGGCCGGTTTAGTTAGTATTTGCATATAATATTAGCCCTGAGTAAACCAATAAATTTGCAATTTATTCCGCATTGATTCAACCGCTCAGGAAAACATTCGGAAAATTGGCCTTCAACAAATAGTCATTCCACGTCTTCTCAAACAAAAGTACCATCATTGCTCAGATTAATGCACAGGCCGTAATGTTTATTGCGCCATCAGACAACATCATCAGTCAATCCGAAATTACAGAAAATCACTGCAGGTACATCAGCGTTATCCTGAAGACTATCAGAAAATATCATGCAATATCAGAAAATATCACGAAAGTATCAGAAGATATCAGAAAATAGTCAGAAAATATCAGAAAATATCGACTTAGAAAATATCAGAAAATATCAGAAAATTGAATATCAGAAAATATCAGTAAATATCTGAAAATATCAGAAAATATCAGAAAATATCAGAAAAATATCAGAAATATCAGAAAATACATGCAAAATATCAGAAAATATCAGAAAATATCAGAAAATATCAGAAAATATCAGGAAAATATCAGAAAATATCAGAAAATATCAGAAAATATCAGAAAATATCAGAAAATATCAGAAAATATCAGAAAATATCAGAAAATATCAGAAAATATCAGTAATATCAGAAAATATCAGAAAATATCGGAAAATATCAGAAAATATCAGAAAATATCAGAAAATATCAGAATATCAGAAATATCAGAATATCAGAAAATACATGAAATATCAGAAAATATCAGAAAATATCAGAAAATATCAGAAAATATCAGAAAATATCAGAAAATATCAGAAAATATCAGAAAATATCAGAAAATATCAGAAAATATCAGAAAATATCAGAAAATATCAGAAAATATCAGAAAATATCAGAAAATTTCAGAAAATACATCAGAAAATATCAAAAATATCAGAAATATCAGAAAATATCAGAAATATCAGAAATATCAGAAAATATCAGTAAAATATCAGAAAATCATCAGAAAATATCAGAAAATATCAGAAATATCAGAAAATATTCAGAAAATATCAAGAAAATATCAGAAAGATATCAGAAATATCGAGTAAATCATGCAGTGCATCAAAATATCAGAAAATATCGGATATGAAAATATCAGAAAATATCAGAAAATATCGATCGAAAATATCAAATAATAATAATATCAGAATAGAAATATTCAGAAAATATCATGAAATATCAGAAACTTTCAGAAAAATATCAGAAAATCAGAAAATCAGAATATCAGAAAATCAGAAAATCAGAAAATCAGAAAATCAGAAAATCTGAAAATCAGAAAATCAGAAAATCAGAAAATCAGAAAATCAGAAAATCTGAAAGTCAGAAAATCAGAAAATCAGAAAATCAGAAAATCAGAAAATCAGTAGATCATGAAAATCAGAAAATCAGAAAATCAGAAAATCAGAAAATCAGAAAATCAGAAAATCAGAAAATCAGAAAATCAGAAACATCGAACACCAGAATAATATTATGAAAAGGCCGCGATTTACTGCTGGAAATATACGACACATCGACAAACATTTACTTCGGCAAATAGTTAAGATTTTAAAAATGCTATAAAAGTAAGAGCTTACAAGTTTTTACACACAATGTATAAAGTGCACGAAAAGAAGCGAAATAGGCATATATTAACCTAGAAAATTTAAAAATTCCGTTTGAACCATTTTACCCTATATCTTTTGATCCGTTCATACGATTGTCTTGCTGTCAAAGAGAGAAATGTAGACAACTTAACAAGCATTTCAGTAAACGTTTTGTAGTTGCTGGAAAAAAGCAAATAAGAAAATTATTCGATAAAATTAAATCGCATATAACTTGGAAACGGATGCTTCTAGGAAGATCATTATCGACAGTTTTAATTCTTAAAAATACTTCAAAAATCATCTTATTTCATCCGAATACGTTAATTCTCGCAAATATTAAAATTTTGAGAAATACACCAAGAGTTGATGTTTAAGAAACTTTTTTCCTGACATTTCTTCATCTTGAAATGTTCAAGTTTTTACAGTAGAAAAATAAGAAAAATAAGAGAAATTGTTCTGAGATATTTAAATTTTGATGTCAGTTTTTGATTTTATTTCCGAATTTTGTTTTTTCTATGTATATTTTTTTTAC
The DNA here is from genome assembly GCA_034211315.2 of Aedes japonicus. NCBI lineage: Eukaryota > Metazoa > Arthropoda > Insecta > Diptera > Culicidae > Aedes > Aedes japonicus. The sequence continues at coordinate 38,871 of JASCZW010003997.1, forward strand.
AATCTTCACACATAAGCCCAAAACTTGTTCTCAGACAGTTTTTTGGACAATCAAAGGGTTTCGACAAATTATGATCTTGAGGAGTTGAGAATTTAAAAAATTGAATACTAAAAAAGTTCAACACTTCAAGATAATAAATTAATAAATTGATAAATTAATAAATTGATAAAGAGATAAATTGATAAGTTGATAAATAATTAATGAATTGATAAATAGACATGATTGAATAAATTGATAAATTGATAACATGATAAATTGAGAAACTTGAGAAATTGATGAATTGGTAAATTGATTGATAAATTGATTAATAAATGAATTTAAAAATTTTAGAAATTAAAAATTTGAATAACTGAATTGAATAATTAAAAATGAAAAAAGATTGATAAATTGATAAATTGATTAATTGAAAATTGATAAATTATTGAAATGATAAACTGATTTGTTGAAACATATGATAAAGTAATACATTCAAAGAATGATAAATTGTTCAATTGATGAATTAATTAAATGAAAAGTTTTATAAATTGATAAATTGATGAAATGAAAAGTTATAAAATTGAAAAATTAAAAAAAAATTGGAAAGTTGAAAAACTGGGTAACTTAGAAAATTGAAAATTGGATAATTGGCAATAAATATGAAATATTTGAAAATTAAGATTAAAATTGGAAAATTGAAAATTTTAAAAATTGAAAGATTGAAAAATTGAAAAATTGAAAAATTGAAAAATTGAAAAATTGAAAAATTGATAAATTGAAAAATTGATAAATTGATAATTTGATAAATTGATAAACTTGGGAAATTTATGAATTGATAAACTGATAAATTGATAAATAAACTAATTGATCAATTGATAAATTGAGAAACTTGAGAAATTGATGAAATGGTAAATTAATAAATTGATAAATTAATAAAAAAATAAATTAAAAAAAATTAAAAATTTAAAATTTTCAAAACTATATTGAAAAATTAAAAATGAAAATATGACAAATTGTGATATTAAGAAATTGAGAATTTTAAAAATTGAACAAACCAAAATTTCAAAATTTCAAGATTGATAAATTGATAAAATGATAAATTGATAAATTTATAAAATGATAAATTGATAAATTGATAAGATAATTAATAAATTGAAAAATTGATAAATGGATAAATTGATAAATGGATAAATTGATAAATTCATTAATTGATAAATTCATTAATTGATAAATTGAAAATTGATAAATTGATAAATTGATAAATTGATAAATTGATAAATTGATAAATTGATATATTGATAAATTGATGTATTATTAAAATGATAAACTGATTTGTTGATAAATTATTATATTGATAACTGATAAGTTAAAAATTAAAGAATTGAAAAATTTAAAAACTTAAAAATTTAACAATTGAAAAATTCCTGAAAATATTTTAAAATTTAGAATATGATACATTCAAAAATTGAGAAGTTGAAGAGCTGAATACTGTTAAATAGAGAAAACGTATGCTAAAGTAATAAATTCATGGATTGATAAATTGTTCTATTGATAAATTGATTAAATGATAAGTTTTTTAAATTGATAAATTGATGAAATGAATTGAAAAATTAATACAATTAATAAAAAAAATATTGGAAACTTGAAAAACTGGGCAACTATGGAAATTGTAAAATTTAAAATTGAAATATTGAAAAATTTAAGATTTGAAACAATGCAAAATTGATGAATTGATAAACTGATAAATTGATAAACTGATGTATTGATGTATTGATAAATTGATAAATTGATAAATTGATAATTTGATATTTTGATTAATTGATAAATTGATAGATTGATAAATTTTATAAATTGATAAATTGATAAATTGATAAATTGATAAATTGATAAATTGGTAAATTGATAAATTGATAAACTTATCCATTGACACATTGGTAAATTGATAAATTGATAAATAAGTAAATCGAAAATCGCTGAATTGATAACGAAAAAATTGAATATTGGAAAATAGAAAATTTGGGCATTTTGAAAATAGGAATATCGAGAAATTGGAATAATGGAAAATTGCAAAATTGGATAATTGGAAAAATCTAGTAAATTGGGAAATTGGAAAATTTAACGTTGAAAAATTGAAAAATTGAAAAATTGAAAAAGTAAAAATTGTAATATTGGAAAATTGATAAATTTAAACATTGAAAAATCGGAAAATTTCGTAATTCTCGAGTACTTTTCAAACAGCCGTATCTGATTTTGTAAACAATGAGAGGAAGTAAGATTCAAACATTAATTTCTTGAAACCCTTAACACTTTAATGTTGGTGGCCCACATAAAGAATAACATTTTCCCAACATGATGGTGATGCTTTTTCAGGATGCTGAGAGCTCTGAAAAATGTATGTTTTCATCCTACTTCTCCTCTTTTTTCCCGAAAATCAGATACGTCTGTTTGAAAAAGTACTCAAGAATTGGAAAATTTATAATTGAAAAAAAAAATGGTATATTGGAATTGGAAAATTGGAACATTTAGGAAAATTGGAAAGGAAAATTGGAAAATTTGAAAATTTGAATATTGTAAAATTTGGAAATTGGAAAATTGGAAAATTGGAAAATTAAAACATTGGAAAATGGGAAAATTGAAAAATTGAAGGATTGGAACATTGGAAAATTGGAATAGTGCTAAATTGAAAGTATGGAAAATTGGAAAATTGGAAAATTGGAAGATTGGAAAATTTAAAAATAGGATAATTGGAAAATAGAAAAAGTGCTAAATTTTTTTTCCATAAGTCCTTTTTTGTACAGGCTCAATCGAATCAACTTTAAAGAGCCAAGTTTTCAAATTAATATTTATCAGTTATCTTAAAACTAAAGTTAGGAGGATAGAACCGATTACTCGGGGCTGTCTGGAGGTTAATAGGCATAACAATTTAACGGATGGGGAGCTGGGCGGTAATTTAAAGTAAGGTTTACAAAACACATTAATTTAAAATTCTTAGTTAACTCAAAACTTATAAATACACAACTTTTGGGTTTCTTTTGACGTGAACAAAAAGTGCTCAATTGAAGCAATAGAAAATTGGCAAATAAGAATATTGGAAAATTGTAAAATAGGAAAATTGTAAAATTAGGGAATTGGAAAATTGGAAAATTTGAAAATCGAAAAATAAGAAAATTTAAAAGTTGAAAAATTGAAAAATTGAAAAATCAAGATATTGGACACATAAAAAAATTCAGATATTAAAAAAATTAGGAACTGAAATATTAAAAATTGCTAAATTTGATGATTGGAAGATCGAAAATTGGAAAATTTAAAAATGAACAGGTAAACAATTGAAAAATAGGAAAATTAAAAAATTTAGAGATTGATGAATTGATAAATTGGAGAACATTACAAAATCAAATAAATTAAAAAAAAATTACAATGTAGATATTGCAAAATTGGCAAATTAAAAATATAAAAAATTTACAAAATTGAAATATTCAAAAACTGAAAACATATATTAAAAGAAAAATTGAAAAATTTTCAAATAGATAAATTTTAACCAATTAATTGAAAAATGAGTAATTAAACAATTGAAGTATATAAAAATTAAAAAATTGAAAAATTAACAACATGAAAAATAGAAAAATAGAAAGGAATAGAACAAACTAAAGATTTCAAAACAAATAAAAATTGAAAAATTTAGAAATTTTAAAAATTGAAAAATTGAATAATTGAAAAATCTATGTGATGTGATGTGATGTGTAATAAGAACCCACCATCACTGCAAGGATTACCTATGGCTGCAGGACTATTCTCAGCAGGTTGTTCTGAAGAATAGCTTACGTGATGGCTTCTTGTAGCAGGTCAGCCAGATCTCAGTGAGGACCTTCGGAAGACTACGGCCAGAAGGCCGTCGTGTCTTCGCATGATAAGGGACTGGCGACTCCACGAACCCTTGTCCAGTCAACAAATACTTCGAATGCCTTTGGCTACCCCCCCCCCCCCCCCGGGAATCCCCGTTATATAGTTGTTAAAGGAACAGTAGACATTTTTAGCATAAATGATTTCTAAAAAGTTAAGACAAAATGAAAATTTCACGGCCATACTGAACTTTAGATTCAATTAACACATTTATTTTTGTTTTTATTTGCACTAGTAAATGTACTGGGATATTGCAAATTTCTACTGTTCTTTATAAAATAGTTGTGGGCAATAAAATGAGGAAAAATCTCACAAAATAAAGGATACTTACATTTTTCGTGGTAGGGTTAGACTTCAGCATGCTATCTTACCGCGCTGGCTACATTGCGTTGGTGGGCTGCCTCCTAAGGCTGACGAGATACCGCGTTTCTTACTCAGCCGCTGTTTGAGCCGCACCTCCTTGGTGGACAGACGCTCGGCACGCACCTCCTCAATCTAGCTGAAGTCAGAAGGACAACAGTGCCCAGGCTGCACTACCAGCTAAGTACGCAACCCTTAGCTGGCGGTCTTTGTCATCTGTTGACCCGTGGAAGCATGAGGTAGGAACTTGTGAGGACCAGAGCTATGTTGCGGGGACGCACGCTCCATCACAGTTGTCGACTCACCATTTTGCAGCCCTTGAATAATTAATAAATCTTTGTATCAAAAACTTATAAAATTGAAAAATTAAAAAAAACTAAGAACTGAAAAATTAAAAATTTTAAAATTTGAACATTGAAAAATTGAAAATTAGAAAATTAAAAAAATTCTACAACTAAACAATTGTAAAATTGGTAAATCAAAAAATTTAAACATTGATAAATTGATAAATTGAAGAACATTACAAAATCATATGAATTTTAAAAATTAAACCATAAACATATTGAAAAATTGGCAAATTAAAAATAGAAAAATGAAAAAATTTAAAAATTTAAAAACTAAAGACAAATATAAAGAAAGCAAAATTGAAAAATTGACAAATAGATAAATTGAAATCAATTTATTGAAAAAATAAGCAATGTAACAATTGGAAAATTAAAAAATTGAAAAATCAAAAAATTGAAAACATGAAAAATTGAAAAATAAAAAGAAATAGAACAAATTAAAGAATTAAAACCATATAAAAATTAAAAAATTAAAAAATTTAAAAATTTAAAAATTTAAAAATCAAAATATTTAAAACTTAAAAAATCGAAAAAAAAAGAATTGAAATATTTAAATTTTCAAAATTTGATGGTTGAAAAATTGAAAATTTAAAATATTTAACAACTGAACAATTAAAAAATTAAAAATATAACAAATTTAGAAATTTCAAAATTGAAAAATTTGAAATTTGAAAAATTTAGAACTTGAAAAATTAAAATATAGAAAGAAAATGAAAAAAATTAAGAAGTAAGAAAATTGGAAAATTGAAATATTGAAAAATTGAACAACAGTGACTTATTGATGCATTTTTTTGTGTCAATAGTAACTCTGACAGTTCTGAAGAGATTGCAGATCAGCATAGAGTGAAAAATGCGCTACTAACTAATAAACGTTTGTCGGTACACTCTCATGATAACACTTGTTCTGTTATTACCCAGCATTTTCTTCATGTGAAATCGTTTCACCAGTTCCAAGAAACCAAGAAATTCCATCCCCCTCTATAGCGAAGCATCTGCTGTGTTATGGCAAGGAGCAAATAAACCTTACAATGTAGGAGAAATTGGGTTCAGGCCTTCTTCCCCCAGATATCATTTGTACCCATCTTTTCACGCCTTTTCCCTGCTTGTTCGCACTCGCACTCGTAACATCTTCTGAATATGGCTCTTTTTCTGACATTATTTATTTTCCCATCTCTTTCCACCGAGGACCTGACCTTTTTTTTACAACTCAATTTTTTGTCCGTTTTCGATTCACCTGCTTTCTGTACGCTTTGTTGGAAACATTATGCCGGAACATTCCCAATTTTCCACTGATAACTATGGTACCGGTTTTGCCGTTGTCACCATTTTTCGCTTCTCCGCCACAATGGATGAGCATCGAAAATGGTAGACATTTTCCGCCTTTTAGTAGTAGTCATCTCCCTTCTTTTTCGGTTCGCTTCCATGTGCTTTAAGCTTTGAGGGGGTGAAATATTTGTGGGCCTCGTCAAGTCCTCGACTCCAGTGGATTAACTCCGAAAAGGTGAAACGAAGAGCCAAGCTCAAATGGATGGCACTTTTCTTGATTGAGAACAAACCATCACACGAAAGGCTGCTGCTCGGACGAGGTTAATCGGCTAGGAACGGTCGAGAACCTTGTCTGCCATTTTCCGAGAATCCTATCGTAGTTCGGCCACGTTCTCGGTGTTGGTGCGTTTCGGGGTGATGAGGGTAGTAATAAAGATGACAGAAATGTAAATGCAAATGAATGGTTGTGAAAGAGAACTGTAAATAATATCCAAATGGTGACTTATAATGCTAAGTGGCGTTCAATGGGGCAATTTGGTTTTGAATTCGGTTCGCTGGCGTTTGGGTAAGAACTTGTCCTACTTTGTTGATGGGAAGTCATTTCGGGTGAGGCGCCGGAATTAGGCTAAATTAATAGCGACACGAACACGGAAATATATGAGAACTCCTACACATCTTCAAAAGGGCACTTTTGACACCTTTGAGAGGCGCGAAACGATTAGCATAAAACCGTTGTAAATCTTCCTCGTACTAGCATGTGTTGAGTTGATTCGCCTCACATCATTTTTCATTCTTCCCGAGGAGCCTTTCCTTTTTTTTGCAGTGGTAAAAGTGTTTATATTTTACAATTTCACCGAAAGCCATTTAAGCGCTCTGTCATTCATGACACATACTACACACACATACACACTCTCACATAATTCTTGTGGTGAACCTCGTCTACCCTTGGTAGCTGCTGCTGCTGTTGCAGCTCTACAGACTATGCCGCCATGGCAACTGGCTTGGCTGAAGTCCATAATCCTTTCACCTTCCCTTTGGCTCCAGGGGGTTTGGGCTGGGAGGTCGGAGGAAAATGTGCACAATTTCAAAGGCGAAGGCGTGAAATGAAACGCCCCAGCACGTTTACCGATGTTGGTGAGTTTTTCTTTACATCGATATGACTCCCTGGAATGTGGACGGCAGTAGAAAAGACACGATAAGGGTTTGAAATTAAATTAAGGTATCCTGAAGTGCTCGATAAGGGAAGGTTATTGTGGTTCAGCCCCCGTACCACTTTCGCAACGAAGGAAAGGCCTGTGAAAAGGGTTTCCTCTTCCAGTTTGCAGGCAGCCAACAGTGGGTCATGGAGCACCCAAATTGAAAGTAATGGTTCGACACTCCTTGCGAGCTGGCCGCTTTCCGAGAATGGACTATGGGGTACGGATTCAGTTGTCTTTTGGGAGGCATTCCGATCCCAGGAGTAAGAAACAGTTTTCTTCCATTTGAATTCGACTTCATAATTTCATTAGGTCGTGATCAACAGGCATGAAAATTGACCACCGTCTCGTGTTATCTCACTCCATCTTGATGTTTGTCTTCTGAGTGCAGAGAAGCAGAACTGTTGCTAAGTGAACAAGCTATTGTAATAGTGTCGTATCTTGAAAAATAATGAATTTATTCATGAATTCCAATTTGTCACTTGAACGAGATTGTGATGAGATTAATCGAGTGATTGAATTTTCTTGGTGACTTGTGAGGGAGTGCAGCTTAGAAATATTTATAAAAGCATGGCAGCTCCTATTTTAAGAATCATCAAAATTCTGAAGCCTTTGGATTTGGAATGACAGATAATGAAATTGGAAGGATATATTTAGATAAATGATCACGGTTGTTAACGAACCAGCTTCGACCTGGAAGTCACGTAAATTCGAAACAAAAGAAATCTTTGGATGGATCAAAAATAATAGGAGAAAATTAGATCATAAAATAAAAGTGAATGTAATTGGTAGAGAGATGTCAGCCAGTAGAAATTTACCACTAAATAGTAAAGGGTGTCCACGATAAAATTGCTACACACAAAATTGATTCGCAAAATTCGAGTTTTCATCCGATTGCCATCAAATTTTCAGGGATTGAGAAATAACTAATAAGCTTCATTTTACCATTACACTCGTATTTTATTTACAGTTCATACGCAAATGCCCGCACCTTGGCCTTAACCCCGGCCATAAGATTCTGCACAACCTGTGAATCAACCGTTTTTTGCATGTAAACCCATACTTTCTTCAGTTCCTCGACTGTCTTCACTACCTTAGGTCGTTTAAGAAGGTGCTGCTTCATAATCGCCCAGTACTTCTCGATGGGGCGGAGCTCCGGAGTGTTGGGAGGGTTGAACATTTTCGGCACGAAATTGACCTTATTGTCCGCATACCACTTCAGCACGTCCTTGAGTAGTGGCAAGAGGCCAAATCCGGCCAGAAGATTGTTGGGACGTTGTGGGCCTTCAGGAGAGGAAGCAGCCGCTTCTGAGGCACTCTTTATGTACACCTGTCCGTTCATCGTGTCCTGGGTCACGAAAGGTGCATTCCGCTTCCCGCACGTGCAGATGGCTTGCCAAACCAGGAATTTCTTCGCAAATTTGGACATCTTCTGAGTGCGGACATGCTCCGGAACGCTGAACTTATCCTTGGCCATGAAAAACAGGTTGCCGGGGATCTGTTTGAAGTCGGCCTTCACATATGTTTCGTCGTCCATGATGCAGCATTCAACTTTCGTTAGCATGTTGAGGTACAACTTCCTGGCACGGGTTTTGGCGGACTTGTTCTGCTTCTCGTCGCGATTAGGGGCCTTTGTACCTTGAACGTTCGAAGCCCAGCCTTAGTTTTGGCCTTCTGGACAAAACTTCGGCTTAGGTGCAGCTTCTAGCCACATCCCGAACGGAGGCGTTCGGATTTCGGTTGAAGGCCCCAACTACGCGGTTGTGATTTTTGGTGTTGTACGGAATACTTTTCCTTCACTTCTGGGCTTCCGATCGGTGGTCAACCGTTCCTCGAACCGCTTAATCACTCGCGACACCGTGGAATTCGCGATTCCCAACGTTTTAGCGATGGAACGATGCGATAGATCCGTGTTCTCGTGATGAATGCGCAAGATTTTATCACGCACGAGCTGTTCTTTTGACTCCATTTCCGCGAGCTTTTGATCACAGGACTTTAAAACTTGCAGGATGTAAATAATGCACTATGAACTAAATCCACCCAAATTTTCATTAAATTCTACCCAACGGTTTAAAAGTTAGAGCAATTTCATAGTGTGGCAATTTCATCGTGGACACCCTCTAGCTCATTGAACGTCCCGAAAAAATAAGAGAAAAGTTTGCTGAAAAACGTTGCCAAATGCTTAATAGGGGTCGAGTGTCGGGGTATTATAAGCTTCTACTATGTATAGACTGTTCCAGAGATTATAAGCACACCTAATGTAAACGGTTATTTTGAATTGAATGAAATTTTTCAAATAATTCTGGCTGCGTTCTACTGTTCTGGCTTTCAAAATATATGGACATAATCTGGACAGATTGAATTTGGAATAAAACAAATTTGCTGTTAGTTTAATACAATATTTATTAATTTGTGCATTCTAAGTCATCTTTAAACTAATTACAGTTACTGAATAAAGCTGCTTGAAGAAACTACGAACTTTTGAGTTAACTCTAACTATTAGGGTCGATGTTTTTTTGCAACCGATTAATCTGATTTTGTCCAGATTTTCGATTTTCTTCTATAATTGTAGTAGCTTGTTATTTATATAGAGAGTTCTCTCTTCACGAGAGCCCAACATTGCTCGATTGGTCGCAACTCAAGGCAGTTAGGTGGATTCGCCTTTGGTACAAAATGGAGCCATACCGGCTTCAGCAGAAGAAACCGAAAAGGAACTCAAACTAGAAATTGGATTATAAAACCCATTTACATAAAGAAGAGTAAAGTGCTTTGTTAAACACCAGTGCTGATATAATTTGCCAAAAGAAATAATTGAAATGTATGTATGTATGTATGTATGGTAGCCACCATCCCCTCTAGCCCTTGGCTTGGATGCAGCTCCACTTAACAGCAAGATCAAATTGGGCCACCGATCTGAATTCGCACTATCGCTGTATGAAGGGCCAAAAACGGAGGGGTGGACCCGTAAGCAGAGACACTTACACGAAATCCACGGGAAATTAAGAATCTCCTTCCAACGATATGATCCAACAAATCGAATAACACAATTCGCAATACTCATTAAGCTTTCTACAGGATGGCTTGTTAAGAAGGGCGCGTCACTCTCCCTGAAACTGTTGGAGTAGAACTCGCAGCACCACACTCGAATCGGTAGGATAAGAAATGATACTGTTTGTTCCCTCCTAGACTCAGGCAGTCAATCAAACCATCGTCCAGTTTCAGCTTGAATGATACCCTGGTGCTCCTCCCAACCCAGTATTTATTATATTTATATAAATATAGATGTAATGTAATAATAATATGTTATATATGATTATATAGTAGAGCAAAAATTATATAAGGATATTTAGTTAAATTATGTAATAGTTGGAGTTCACGAGCCTATGATAACCATGTTAAACTAAATTAATTAACCTGCTGAAATAATAATATTAAGGCAGTAATAATAATATGCAGCTTCGTACCACTTTGTATCACTGATGGGTGACTGTATCTCTGGAATGTGAAGGTCATCTTGTTATTCATTGAGGTATAAATATCAATAAAGCATTCAATTGTATATAAAACCATAATATTATATTATTACGTATTTAATCATGACATATAGATATATAACCTTCTGAATGAAGAGCATTTATTAATTTTGATTATTATTTGATATAATGTAATAAAATAATTATACCGGCCGGATCACCAAACTGAAGCAATTAAAATTTTATTAATTATTTTATTACTTCTTCCATAATATTATATTTATGATATGCAATTAATAATGATGAACAGCTGTGTTCCTCTGAACCGCTCAAATAGTAGTTGATGATCGTGTACTGAAATGTTAAGGTCATATTACGCCATTTAATGGAAAATATAATGAAGGAATTAAAGGTTGAGTGGTCGAGAGAGTCGTCAACATTTCTATTAATGAAAATATGCTAGAGCTTGTAAAAAACATGCATCATATAATAACACATACTAGTATCTACACATCTATATATACATCCATTGCTACTTTCGAGAAGGCCACTCCGACGGTGCTAGATACAGCTGAAAATTGATCCCCATTCTTACTGCTGCTTCTACCAGAAGATGATCATCCTATAACCGCAAGACCTCCTCTCCTAAACTGTATGGTACCTGAGAGAAATTTACCTTTCTGGCGTAATACATGTAATGAAATATACAGAATTAGGCTATGAATAAACAATGTCCTATAAGATAAAATATATAGTGAGGGTATATTGTAATATGAATTGAAAATTACATGTGTGCCGACTGCTGTTTTGTTGCAATTGTAGACAAACTTGCGCATCCATTATGAACCAGAAAATTTAGGCAATGTATGACCGCCATGAAAAAAAGAATTTTAAATTTTAAATTATTTTGTAATACCTGACGACCTGAAGACCTGAAAGATATGAGAATGGAAAATTATGATATGATGTACCGGTCGCACCCCCTCACTTCGCTATTGTCGGATTGACAACATTGCCTCAGGCTACGCCAACCAGCGTCTCCATGTTTCAGCTGGCAGTCTTTTGTGATCATATGACTCGTGGAGGCGTGAGGTAGGAACTTGTGAGGACCAGAGGTCGGTCGCACCCTCCTGCCAAGTTGTCAACTCACCATTTGAAGCCCCTGATATAATTTGCCAAAAGAAATAATTGAAATCGTGAAAAAACAAAACATTTTTAATATTTTAAAGTGAGTTTACAATTTCTGAAACAGTTTATACAAAGGAAAAAAGCGTCGAAAGGGCGGGGGTTGTTTTTATTCTCAATTGCGCGTAATTTACTATGTATATGACCCTATTTTGATTACACTTGATATAACTTGTTTGGAATGATCAAAAGTTAGCCCTGGCCAAACCTTGGACGGAAAACCCGAAAATACGGAATACTAGAGAGTTTAAGCTGTTTTGTGGAATACTTGTAACTAGAAATGAGATGAAAAATTAGTTTTTCCCATTTAATTCCAACTACCTTTGCTTATCTTGAAAGATACGCGTATTAAAAACGCAAAAAAGGTACAGTATGTAAAAACAAAAATTTCCACCCCTGCCACCAATTTTTAATTTTCGTGTTATGCAGTTGAAAAGTAAACTATTTCTATGAATGTTTTTATACGATTTATTCAATTTTCCATCATACTCACGTGATATATTTCCTCCTATAAAAAATTGGGTAATCAATAAACGATCCAAAAATACACGCAAAAAAAGTCCACTTTATAACTTAATAACAATATAACATTGCTCAATATTTTCTGAGAACACTTTTGGCTTCAATAACAGCTTGGCATCTTAGCGGCATTGGTTCAACAAGCTTAGTAGTCTTTTCTGGTATGACTTTGTTCCATTCAGTTGCAATTAACGACAGAGATGGCATTTCGCACTAATGTTACGAGGGCGCGTGAGATTTGTACCTTCACAGAGGATACAACCATAACTCACCGCAGATAATGTAACAGTGCTCTCCTTATTCGGTGATGAATAGACAAAGAGCGAAAGTGTGCGCCTGTGATGGGGTTGCTTGGAAGTGAGTGAATCACAGTCTCCTTTAAACGACCGTTCTCACGTGCTCTCGCGTCTGTTTGCGCCCACGTGCTCTCGCCTGCGATCACTGCCGTGTACACTTGGGCGAGGACGCGCCAGTGCTCTTTCTGTGATTTACTGGTGCGATTGGAAGAGAAAATGTCATCGGAGTGGTACGAAATGTTCGAAAAATGGGAAGCGGGAAGAAACATTATTCTTTTTTCCTTTGTTATGCAGCGTCAATGCAAATTTGCAATCACTGTTGTTTAATTTTACGAAGAGACAGAAGCAGAAGAGCCCACGCCAGTGAGCTCACTGGAGCGCACGCGTCTGTGAATTTATCTGCATTCGCTTCTGTGAATTTGAGAGCTCTTCTCCTCACTCTAGAGCGATCGAGTGTAGTGTGAATAATAACATATTTTTCCACTCACTTGTGCTACCTGCATGCAAACATCGCGGGTAGAATTCAAACATTTTGTGAGAGAAGAGCACTCTGTTGAGGTAGGAAAAGTGTGTAGAAAAATTAAAATCTCTCTCAACCACGCTGACGATATGAACATCACTGAGCAGACCAAGCGATGAAATGGGGAGCCGGTCCCACCTTCAATCCAGAAGCCTGCTGGTACACTGGACCGAGCTTTATGAGGGAAACAGTTGAAACCTGGCGTACAGAGACAACAGAGCAGTTTACTACGGAGGTGAATCTCCGTAAAGTTTTGCTACATCACCAGACCATGGCACAGCCATTAATAAATGTGGAACGGTTCTCCAGATAGTCGAGGTTTCACCGTGCAGCTGGGTAGGTGGTCAGAGCGATTCGAAGATTCCAGGGAAGAAGCAAGAAAGAGTTGAATGAGGTGGAAGTCCTGATTTGGCGACAGACGCTGATGCAGGAGTATGTGGACAAGCACGCACCGCAACCCTGAAGCTGAACCAAAGCAGATCAATAGATCGAGTGCGCTGAACAGGATGTCTCCGATACTCGACGACGATGGAGTTTTTCGGATGAATAGCCGAATCGTGACTGAAGACGGGAGATTTCCAATTTTCATCCCTAAAGGTCAACAAGTTACGGAATTGCTTGTAGGACGCCATCACGTTCGTTATCTACATGGAAACCATGAAACAGTGGTCAACGAGCTAAGATAGCAGTTCAGGATTCCTGAACTACGCGCGGTAGTTGCAAGGGCGGAAGAAATGCCAGCACTGTCGAATCCAAAAGTCGGTACCACGGCCACCGATCATGGCCCCACTTCTAGCAATTCGAATAACTGCTTTCGTACGGCCATTCACACACATTGAGGTGGACTATTTCGGCCTTGTTTTGTCAAGCAAGTAATGTTCAATCACTGTGCAATAACCTTCACCAATTCGGAAACGAAGTGGGTGTTGAATCCACCACTAGCGCCACACATGGGAGGCCCATGGAAGCGCGTGTTAAGATCTGTGTAGAGCCATGGCAGCGATCGCAGACCATCCACACTATCTCAGCGATGAGGTCCTGGAGACCATAGTGCTCCGAAGTGGAATCGGTTATTAATTCAAGACCGCTTACGTACATTCCTTCAGATTACGAAGAACAGGAAGAACTTACTCCAAACCAGTGCCTGCTATTCGGAACGAAAGGCATTAACTATCCAGGTAACCAATAAGCATTAGCATATGCAGTGAATCAACTCTAAATCTGCATTTCAATCATGTTATTAGCATTATATCAGCATCTTGTATGCTATCTGTTGTAAAGTTGGTTTTCAAATGCTATTGAAATGCTTGTAGCCTGTCATAATCATTTCGAATGCAAAACAGCATTTATGAAGCATTATCAGTAAAGCCTTGCAGTAAAGCAGCCGTATATTGGGCCAATAGTGGCATTTATGTTGCATTTGAGGTAACTTTATTGCTTGAAGGCTACCGTAAATACGCTTTGGAACTGCTTACTGGTTACCTGGGTAACTTCTTCAAGGCATGGATGTTACTATTCTTAGGGATAGTAGGAAACTGGTGTAGCACCTGGTCAATACGTTTTGAAGTCGTTGAATCCGGGGATATCTGCCAACGTTGGCCGGTAAAACGGTTGAAACTCGGTGATCTGGTCGACAACGGTATACGGAATGGTTGGAATCGAGGCCGGATCATATATGTCATGAAGGCAAAGGACGGGCAAGTCCGACGCGCCGTGATATACACATCGAAGGAACGATCAGCAGACCCGCCACCAAGCTGGTACTGTTGGATGTTCGGGATGGATCAGGAGAAGCGGAAGCGTTAGGTGAACCGGAACTACACGGGAAGGGGTAAGTTGGCGAACCCACTGTGTAGTCGTCATCGGATTTATAGTGAGCCCGGTTACACCGCTGAGTGGAATCGGTACGCAGCATGCAGGCATGATAGGTGACTGAGAGGCATAGATGTCAGCTCTAGAAGGAAACAGAAGAGGATAAAATAGAAGTCCATTTCCTGACCAATTTGATTGTCCCGGGATTCGGAATAAAATTTTTTGCTTGTCCCGGGAAATCCCGGAATCCAAGGAAATTTTTCAATGTGCCTAAAAACACAATTTTGTGGTTGGAAAAAGTTTTATTCATCAATAAAAAAAAATCAATGCTTCAAATCAAGTAATTGGTCTTATCAATTTGAATTCGTTCTCTGAAAATACGACTTCAAGAAGCAAATGTTATTAATGCTTGCATCGGACAGTGAGGTTCGCTTTTTAGATTTTTCCGGAGTTCAAAAAGATGCGCTCGCTGTCGGTTGACGTCGGTTTAATTGATGTTAAGCCGCTGAAAATGATTTCAAGATTCGGGCTCAACTTACCATGTAGCTCAAAAAGTTACAGCTTTTTAGCAATTACTTTTGAAAACTCAATAATTGCCGAATCAGTCTGGGACGGGTTGGCATATTTGTTTACAGCCGATTCCAGTTCTTCACGCATGCTCCATGATGTCGACAGGACAATCCAGTATTCAACTTGGAAGCATCATCATCGGTCTCTGTCTTTGGAAGTCTTGCAACAATCGAACTCCCGTTCCTTGATGAACTTAATCATTTGCGTTTTCGATGAGCTTTCCAGCTCTGCTGGCACTTGTGTGAACAACGGAAGACCTTGAAGGAACTTCAGCGCTGTTATTATTTCCTTTTGGTGCCGTTACTTGATTCTTTTCGCGATTGCATCGAAGAGGTCGTTTCCAACTTTCGAGTTACTTTTCTTAAGCTTCGAATACAAGAAACTCAGGCTGCCTTCCGCAGACAGCAATGTAGTATCTCGTCTTTCCAATGCTTCCAAAGCGAGTCTATTTGGCTGAAGAGTCGAGTTCCAACGATTTTTGACGTCCACACACAGTTCAAGTGGTTTATGTAAGATTTTCGTGGTTTTTTCTTGAAGAAGTGCACTCTTAACAGGCGATTTTCTTTGAAAAAAACACGACTTCTTCGAATACGTTTCAGAGACTCTCCAAAACGCGTGGTGTACAAGTCTATCATTGAAATAAATTTGTTTTCTTTAATATGAACATGAATATTTCAATATATTTACCCGAAGAACCATCTTCATCATCGTAGTTATCACTTTTCAAATCGTCGCTATCTGAATCCTAATTTTCAATTGGTACCGGTGGCATGGTTGTAACACTGCAGATGAGGGTAATCCGACAATCTTCCAAACTTCGCCATCACTCGAGCTCCGTCAGTCATTGATGCTAAAATGTTTCCATCGTTAAGACCGAATTTCCGGACCACTTCCTTGACCATTTCCAAAACCTTTTCAGCAGGTAGTGATCCACGAATTTTACCAAGACCCAGGTTGTAGAATGATCCGTCAGCGAAATAGGCAATCACGTTTAAGTAGCGCTTGTTGCGTAGACTTGTCCACTCGTCCAAAGTGAGACCAACCAGTTCACCGCTATCGATACGCTTCACTATGTCATCCCGCGTTTGCTGCTGAGCGTATCCATAGTATTCGGCGACCAGCTTCATGACGGATGTATTTGACGTTGGCAGAGAGTATCCACGATCGATTGTCTGATGAACTTGCTGTTGATGATTGCATTGATCGAAAATCCATCCTCTGCTGCCAGCCGAGCTACAATTTCCGCCAGTGACTGACGTTTAATGAACTTGAGCATCGATACTTGTTTCACTGGGACATTCGGTGTGGATGATTTAACTTTCGCAGCAGAATCCATGTCGTGTTTGTTCTTCATGTGCCGAAGCAAGCCAATGGTCAAGGAGCCCTTGCACGACAAAATTCGCTCGCACTTCCGACATCGTGCTTTTTCTTTGTCATCCGCAATTCTATCGAAGTGTTTCCAAATTCCGGTTGCGGTTTCATCACTTTTGACTTAGATGACATTTGCCAACATCTCCTTTCAGAGGGTCGATTTGATAATATGATGCATGATAAACTTAGTAGTGAGTAGATTCGTAACTGTTCAACAGCACCTCGTTCCAACTCCTATATCTTCGACATGAGAGCGTATATTCACAGTGATCTTCACGATGATAATCGCGTGATCCACACGCGAATTTCATCGCGAAGATCACTGCGAATATACGCTTATTATTCCTCAGATATAAGAGATAGAGCTATGTATTGTTAGACAAAGTTGTAGGTCTACTCAAGCATCATAAGTTCATCATACATTATATTTTGAAATTGAGCTTCTGAGAAGAGCTATCGGCAAATGAATATGGGTAAGTCAAAAATGATAAGCCGCAACCTTGATTTCGGCCATGTCTTTAAAATAATTGGATGTAAGGCTAAATTAGCACAAATTTTGAATTGCTACTTACTTTGATGTAACGGCAATCCGAAATTATTCAATGAACACAGAAGCAGTAATCTGTGAATGAAAACAATGTTTTGAATGGAAATGACAGCTTGCGTCATATTGGCGCGCTCGCGCGCGTGTGTGTGTGTGTGTGTGTGTGTGTGTGTTAAATGTGTAGGCAAAAATGCGAATGCCTACTGAACCAACACAAAAGGAATGATGCATTTTCATGAAAGATGTATAACATCGATGTAGGTACAGTGAATATGTATGTTGGCGTTGTATGGGTTATATTGAATGCGCGTAAACGGTACACTGAAATTTATTGGGAAGTATCAAAGCGAAAAAATATGTAAGAAATGTGTGTCCCGGGAATCCCGGGATTTTCGGGACGGTGAAAAATCTTATCCCGGGATTGGAACCTCTAGGATAAAAGGAAGAAATAGTACATAGTAAAGCTATTATAGAAAGTAATCATAAAAAGTAGATAGTGTGAAGAAGTTAAATTGGAATTAAGGAGAAGCTGTACATTGAATTGTTTGAGGATAAGGATAGAATAGAAAAGTATGGTGTATGCATCCCATTGTGAAAATAATTAATACAGGACCCGAAACGGACAATTAAAGCTGCGTTGTGTGCTTAACAACCAACAAAGAATACCAAAATCTTTGAAGTTTTGTGGAAGAATTTCGGAACAAGCGAGCGTGTTACAAATGCATACCTCCCGATGTTCATTTGTAACACGCATAGCGCATTCCCAAAATTTTACCAACAATTTTTTTTTAGTTTTCAGTGTTTGCGTTTGTGTTGTTTGCTTTCAAAATGTTCAAATAAAAAAAAGTTCAGTTAGAAGTAGACAATTAAAATTAAAATACATGTGTTTTGTAAAAGATAATTTAAACACCCACCCCTTCTTCCCATCCATAAAATTGTTATTCCCTCTAACCTCGTGACAGCCGCGAGTAATCGGGTTTGCTTCGCTGCAGTTATTTTTTAATTGCAATCTGTACATTAGTACATGTGTTCAGGGGCGGATGTTGCTCGTTAAATTGACAATTTTGAATGACCTATCTATAACGAATCAACTTTATTTTAGAAATTAACTTACTGCCAGCTAGAATCCAACACCCTTCGAAGGTCAACTCGTGACCCCTCATTTGAGAAGAACCCTCAGCATCATCATTCCATTATCTGATTGAATGAACTCTCCGACCATATTGGAAAAATCATCAAACGAACCGATTAAAAGCCATTTGGAGCGCCGACTGCGGGGGCGAGGACCGTCCAAACCATCAGCTTATAAATTCAAATCATCGCAATTTCGCGCCAAATAGGATGAAAGCTTCTCCGCGGGATCTCCCCGCGTTGGAATCAGAACCTGACGGAGCTCCTGCTGCCAAGTGCAATCTGTCCGCGTCAGCGGGATCCAGTCGCTACTGAGCAAATTGAAATTTAATGATTTTTCCTTCGTCGTTTCCAGTGTTTCGTTTTTTTGTCGTTCCGTCGGCCCTGCAACGGTTGAAGATTCATTCCACTTTCCAACTCATCCAGTATTTTAGTAGCTAAAGCATCAGGCTCTTCCTTCGTTTTTCATTGTCTTTTTTTTGCTATCAACTCCGGTGGAAGTGTCCTCAGTTTGTTCTTTGGAATTGAAAATTTATGTCTTTGGGGAAGCGAGTGAAAGTGGCCGCCGGCTTTCCTTATCGAGAAGATTGGCAGTTTCGGATCGAGAAAATCCATCGATGCTGAAGACCAGAACGATGGTTCGAAGATAATCTTATGATGAATTGGTTCAAATTAACTCGAACTCGACTCGACTCGATTAGTTGTGGAAGAGCAGATAAATATTTGCCATCAGAAATACCGTGTGATAATGTGCTCACTCAAAGTGCAAATCACGTCCCACAGAGACGGTCGCTTTAATCGTAATTTTAATTAGCAGATTTACACTGTCTGCTTCATTCCGAGTTCAGCTGGCGAGCTTGTCCAATTCCAAATATTCTGCTCACACATCCAGCTGCCCTTGGCCCTTGACTGGTTGTTTGTCGTCGTCGTTGATTGGCGCCAAGTCCTAACCCGTGAACCTTCCGTCCAACAGCATTCCACTCGCCGAATCACGAATTTAACGCAGCAGATGAATTATTGAAATGCTCGCACGTCTTCTCTCTCTTTCGGTGCGGTGTGAGGTCCTCAATGGTCCGTAGCGCGATAATCAAGCGTTAATATTTACGAACCATTTGGCGCTGGGGCAGCACAGCAGAAGCCACGGTCGTAGGCCAGTCACAACTCAACCGGGCACCAGATGCAAAGGGAATCTGTTTGCCCACACATGGGAGCTGTCTTATCGTGTTCTTTGGGGGGCGATGATGGTGTTGTCATATCCTCTCGTCGCCCGACCTCTGACCGACCACACGGGGCTGCTGTAACCAGTAGCGTCCGCTCATTGAAGGGAAGAAAAAAAACCTATCTTCTAACGCCCCATAGCACACCAGCAACAAAGCGGCGATGCAGACAACGCACGGTATAAAGACGACAACGATGAGGACTTTGTCGGTCAGACGTCTCCACACTCTGAAGGGGCTTATGATTTACTGCATTCGGTGCGCACCGTAGACTTTACAAACGGAGCAGAAGAAAACTATCGCATCACTTGGATAGACAAGTTTACTGCAGGCACACAGGAAACTCTTTCAGTCCTTCTGTCGTCCATCCTGTCGTCGTATCGACTTCAGAAGTATATTCGGATCCAAACGGGATCCAACTGAGCCCACATCGCCCAGCCCTCGCTCCGACGCTGACTACAGTCAGTTCCGTATTATTCTCAACATTTGCTTTTCTTCGTCACCTTCGTAAGTTCGACGATTACCCTCCCATCTCGTGTCAATTTTTCCCAATATCCCAGAAGAGCTGCTCCATGTTTGAATGGTGGAAATGGCTGGTACCATGTTTACAATTTTCACTTCAACCCAAGGACCCAACTGCCTTCCAGCTTCCTTCCAGCAATCTCCGAACCAACGGGTTTGCATGATGTTTGGTCTGTCGCAAACTCATATCTTTTATTCGATCTCTTACGTTTGAACACAGTTCGTTTGAGGTGCGTCACATAGGCGTTGCCGTCAGTCGGTTGCTCATCAGGAGTGATTCTTTTCAAATGCCACGAGATAGAATGTAACTGAAAAGTTTTCGTTGAGCGTAAAAAATATAGAATAGTAACATTGATTTAGGGTTTTGTTTGATTATTCAAAACATGAGTTTCGGGAAAAATGAAATTCAAGTTGGGGATTCAAGCACAGTCATATTAAAATCTATCCACATGGAAATAGCAACACACAAAGCAATATGTCAAAACTACCTTTTTCTTTTATTATATTTCAATATAATTTTCGGAGTATCAAATTAAATATCTCTTCCATTTTCTTTTTCTTCAACTTGCGCTCCAAATCCAAATGCTCTTCCATGACATTTTGTACATTATTCGAATCGATAAATTTGACATTGACAATTCTTGATCTTTTTTGACTATCTTAGGGCGTTTGCGTAATTCCTGCTTCTTATTAGAGTTGTGCAGTTTTGATTTTGTGACGTCTGCGTACGCACATGTGTGAAAGTACTAGGTTATACTAGGTTATTAGCGGACTCAAATGAACATGAGCATGAGCATGAGCATAATTAACCGCCCACGGATGCTACTCCGTTATTGCCAGATCAGCTGTATTTGCACAAAGAACCAACAGATGATGTTTGGGACTAACATACATGCTCAATGTGTAAACACTGGTGACGCATTGTAAAGCAATACCGGCGCCTGCCTCGCCCGAATGCTAGTCAATTAGGGAATGGGATGGAACGTAAACGAAATAACTGTTTTTGTATAAAATTTACATGTCAGGTATCTTCGGCATTTTGATAGTTGACAACTTACACTATATGAATGCATATAAAATTTGGTTTAAGGACATAATATCAAGATGTTAGGGATCTGGAAATGTAAGTTTGAGATTCTTCATACTAATTCCCATACAAACTTTGGATAGCGTGTGCAAAGCCAAATTAAAACCAAATGTGTTAAAATTTTTTGGGGACTATCAGGGGAGCAAATATTTCAAATTTTGCATAAGCCTAGGACAGCCCTTTAAATGGAACAGATTCCGGAGTCTTTAAAATCTCCAGGTTTAAAACATGTGCGACAAGCCCAATATTGCCAGAAGTCCTTTAGGGTAGGGAATGGTTTAAGCACCCCAAGACCCTATTCCAAGTACGGGGTAAACGTTAACCTACAACGCTCATTTTTTGCAGTATGGTGCTCCATGTAGTGAAGCACCATACTGCAAAAATGAGCGTTGTAGGTTAACGTTTACCCCTTTCTTGGAATAGGGTCTTGGGTTGCTTAAGCCGATCCCTACCCTATTATCAATCAGCGAAATTTTCAAAAGACTTTTGATGTGGGTTTGATTTGAAATTTCCATTCGCACCGTTTATGGTGAACGGATGGATAATCTTATTTTATTTCATCCAGCTCGAAAGCCAGCTCACGGACATTGTTCTTTCTAATGCCGTAAAAACGATTTTCCAGATCAAGCGTGAAAACCGTTTCTCGTGATCCCAGTTTCGGCTTCACCACCTTTCCCGTAACATGGCCTGCCATCGTAGTTCTTGGAATTCCAAACGCCTTAGCAGAACGATTCACGGAAATCCCGCGATCCACTGCGTCCTTTGCCTGGATCAGCTGCTGATCGGTCCAATTTCCGCAGTGGGTGTTCCATTTGTAGTTGCGTGGCATCTGATAAAAATGGTTAAGTAGTTTCACAAACATCCTGAAAAACATAATTGTCATAGATAAAATTTCAATTGAAATATGTAGAATATTTATCTGAAAAGCGACAAATAGTTCTAAAAGTCATCTTTTAAATTTTTTTCTTTAAACTCTTTTAGTTACATTTCAAGGATAACAGAACACGGAGAAAAAACAGTCCCGTCTAAAACAACAAACTTGTTTGTTGACTTCCAAATTGAAGAACTAGTTGTTTTAAAACCCCGTTTTGTTGTTTTAAACCAAAGATTTTTGATGATGTTGTTTTGAGAAGGAAATAATTTCTCATCACCATGGGGCTCTAGGAATAGACAGCTTTTTTTTTGCTAGAACAAAGTTGTGAAGAGAAAATATTGATAGTTCCGTTAGCTCACGGCAGGCTGTGAAAATTGAATAGAAGTAGTTTGAAATCGAGCGGATGGCATTGTGAGGTAGTATTCCGAAACAGGAAACACAGACTTTTGCCAAGCATCCCCATGCGGGGTAGGTCAAGGCGTGATCGAATACACCACCTTGACTGGCCAGAGAAAAAATAACTAAAAGTTTAGTTTGAAACATACTATTTTATTTTGGGTTACTTCATTTTGCGTCCGGTCCCGCTACATGCTATATTTGCGTAAGTTTTCATCGTAAGTGAAAATTTAATATTTTAATTATAATAACCTGAAAATGATAGAAAGGCTGGCATTAACATTTGAAGATTTATTTAAGACTGAGTGGTCTATATATGTAAATGTGCGCTTTTCTAATGTCTGTTAGTATTTCATTCAAATAAATATAATTGAAATTATCACAAAAGAAATGTAGGTGATTGTAAATGGAAATGTTTGTTGTTTCAACCGATTTCGTTCATTTGTTTCAAACAGCAATGCAGTTCAAATCATACTCAAATTTGTTTGAAACAAACCATAAGCGTTGGTAGAACCAACTAACAAATTTGTTTGTTTTCGTAGCTGTCATAATGAAACAACCAACATAATAGTAAATTCAAACGGATGTCAGTTGAACTTAACTGCTTTATTCCAGAAACAATTAATTTTAGTTTGTTTTAACCACCGTAGGTAGTCGTATCAAACTAAAATAATGTTTGTGCCCAATTCAACGCGAAATTCCGGTTGAATGAAACTAGAATATGTTTGTCTTTACCAATCTTTTTTCTCAGTGTATAAGTGATCCAACAGCCCGGTTTGATGATTTCTGAAATAAACGGCTTATCTAATCATAATACCACTAAACAAATTTATTTAAATATAATCCCATACTGATCATGATCGCATGCCAGCATTTTAAGAAAATAGTAGTTGAAGGTCTGAAGTGCAATTTATATGTTCATGCTGAAATGCTTAAAAATAAATTGAGCCATTCATTTTGCTCCATGTTCTTAAAACAAATGGCTCTGGAATGCTAAGATGATTCCAAACCATGCTGAAACCATTAATTAAATGAGAATGTAAAATGAACAATACGTTTTAAAGGTACACGATCTCCAGTCACACCCCCTCACTTCGCTATTGTGAAATTGACAAAATTGCCCAAGCAACGCCAACCAGCGTTTCCATGTTTCAGCTGGAAGTCCTGTTTAATCATATGACTCGTGGAGGCGTGAGGCAGGGATTAGTGAGGATCGAAGTTGTCAACTCACCATTTGAAGCCCCCCTCCCCTGACTTTTAACTCTGCATATATATTTTAACCAACCCATGAACTGTTTGCCATAATAAGAATTAAATCCGATACTCACTTGGGTTCAACATTGCATCACTTTTTTAAAGGTTGTTGAAATAATAAGCTACACTATAATCAAACAAACTAAACAATTTGCATCAATTCGTCGAATAAGACTCCCCTAAAACCGCAGTTATAAGTTGAATTCGCGATAGATGAAAACTGCACCGAATTAGCCTCGCTAAAATGAGCAAACCGGGACAATATTTTGAATGGTGCTGAATATAAATTCATTGTAGATTTATGTAAGAATACTCGATTGTAATACTTCTTGATAATGGATTGCTCGTTACTGTTATTAATCAATTTAAGAACAGAATTATAGTTTGGTTTCCTCTGAGATGTGTTGATTTTACCTCCAGTACATAATTGCCCGTATTCTTCTCTCGTTCTATTATTTTTTCACACGCAAAAAGTTTCTTTTTCTATGTACGGTTTAAATTCGAAAATAAAATGTAATTTAGATTCTTTAGTGTAAATATTAGCACCAACATAGTCGAACTATTTTGAAACTTACTCTTGTTTGCGTTGCGTGAGATTATGCGTTGCAATAAGACAGCCGGTTCGCCGATTTGTGGAAAAAAGAAAACAAAAGGTAGTCAGTTCACTTTAGTGAGTTCTCTTCTCTTTTTCTCTTCTGCATTTTGATTTGACAGAGTCGACGAATAATTCTTGTTTAGTTCACACACGCTAAGCTCAGTTTACCTAAATATGGGTGAAAAATACCCATAAGGGAACGTCCATTAATTACGTCTCGCAAAAAATGACTTTTAACAACCTCCACATCCCCCCCCACCTTGTCACGTTTTTTTTATGGACCTTCAAATTTGTTTGTATGGATCGTCACGTTTTCCCACCACCCCCTTCCCAACGCCTTTACTGAGTGACATAATTAATGTACCTTCCCTAATCGCAAAAAATGCACATACCTATTTATGGATACGTTACTACTTACCCATGTTTGTGTATTTTTTCCATACAAATTTACTCAAATATGTCAACTTTACCCATAAATGAGTATGTGCACTTTTTTGTGATTATGGCTAAACTGAGCTTAGCATGCAGGAAAGCAAAACGAACAGTGAGAACGGTGAGAACGGGTGAGCTGGCGAGCTGCACGGCCAGAAATTGAACTCAATTTGAGAGGCCACTTTACTCAGTGGCATGGGAACTGTGCCTCAGTTTCAGAAAAAAAAAAAAAAGTTGAGTCAATGAGTGACTCCACTTTTCACGAAACTGAGTCGCATTTCCCATGGGACTGCGTATAGTGACCTTTCAAATAGAGTTCAATTTCTGGCCGAGTACGGTTATTTTTTATAGAGCTAGTTGCCATTTGCTCACTGAAAGGAATCGATTCACTGGAACAGCTCAGGAGCGGAGTGCCCATCTCTAACTCACATGCGCTACCCGTATGCAATCACGGTGGTGAATATGAACAAGAGAGAAGAGGTCTCGTTGAGGTAGGAAGAGTGTGTGGACAAATTAAAATCTCTCTTGGTAGCGACCGTTTTTGTGGAACATTCTTTCTCGTACTGATCATTATTGATAGTGCCGGTAGAAATGAAACTTTTAGATTTTCGACCACAACTACATATGGCCTGCCAAATCAATTACTTCTTCAGGAATTTGAACACCTAATGTATACGGAAATGCTCGGCAACGGCGTTCCTATGCATTGCGGTATAAAAAGCCAGACCCGAAAACTGTTTCAAGTCTTCGAGTACATATCTTTCGTCGTCCATTAAAAAAAATGGTGCAAAGCTCCTTAGCACGACTTATGCAGTGAAATTTAGCTTGTCATCACAGTTGGGCACCTTTTCCACTTTGTACGCCTTCGGTCCTTGCCTTTGCTTCACTTTTGAACGTATGAACGTACGTCAATAATGGCTTTCACCTTATTGTCCATTTGCTGAGAGTATACTTTTTGATTTGTTCCACTAACAAACTTCCGATCTATAGTCAAGCGATGGTCAAATGATTTGCAAACACAAAAGACGGTTCTTTTTGGTAGTTTTCGTTTCTTGGAAGATCGCGTACCGATAAATTAGGATTTTGCTGCCGTTCGTACAAAGTACGTTGGCTCACTTCCTTTTTGTTTGAAACATGTTGTACCACGCAATAAAGTGGTTTGAAATTGGTTCACTGTTGTAGAACCCCTTGGTCCGAAGTACACCTTGAAGCCAGCACCTTGCTGTACGTATTTGCGCCTTTGTTTTGATTTGCTGTGTTATTTTGACAGAATATTTGAGAACACGTGAGTTCATAATTAGGGGCGCATTATTAAGCTTGGGACCGAGCTTGGGACCGATGTGCTAGTACTGACTGAGCCAAGAAAAAAAATCGTATTTGTTCAGGATCTACTGGTCTTAGAGTTAGTCTATGATTTAGCTCTCAACTTAGAGTTAAAGATGCACTTCCACAGTTAATAATGGGGAGCTATCGATGCCAGGTACCATTTATTTATTAGTATGTTTGTGTGGCAAGTCAAACCTTATGCCCAGGGAGTGCAGGAGTTTTTCTTAACGACAAATTCCTAGACAGGACCGGAAATCGAATCCAGCTATCTCCAGATAAGTGTTTTAGCCACGCCTTTGCCAACTGAGATAAGGGGCCTGAGATAGCTAACTGCGAGTGAATTTCGAGACTAGAAACTTGGACAAATAACTTATAATTGAAAAAAAGCCTCCCATACAAAATCGTTGGTCTTATGTCCCAAAAGATTTGAAGAAATAATAAATTCACTCTTCTGCAAGACTTGCCAGCAAATTGAAAATCTTCAAATCACATTGAACTGCGCATTACTGAAACATTAAATACAGTTTTCTCGCATCCTAGGACTAGTTTCAAAAAATACTCCACTCCTTCGAGAATAAATGTGAGTAGATTGCAAGATTAGAAATAGTAACGAGATGCTTATGATGGCCAAGAAAAAATCTCCAATGAAAGTTCATTAGTTTCACGCCCATAAAGATCTACTCAAGGAAGGAATACTCTCTCATGAAAGTCAATCTACCACTTTTCTGAATGTGGCTTAGTGACCCATTCGGCCTAATGGCCTCAACCTTAGGACCATTTTAGCTTCATGACATATGGCCTAACGGCATTTGGCCTAATGACCCTACACGTCGACAACGTATGGCATTAGGACTAATCTTGATCGACCTAATGACCCAATATTGTCTCCGTGTAGTTGATGGCTATTTTTTTCGTTAGTAGAATTAATAACTCCCCCCTAAATTTGCGGCTTTCTAGATGATTTTCAAAGGTATATTAGCACCACTCAGCTTGAAACTGGAGAACCGATTACACAGCTTTTACTATCAAAGCAATGACCCGTAACGCTGGTAGATCACCTTTTCGTGGTGCGTTACGGGGTATCAGATCTACCACCGGACCCTAGTCCGAATTATTTCAAACTAGGGAACATATTTGTTTTTTTTTTGTAGTCAAAGGAACATATGTTAGTCCTTATTACATTTTATGTCTTATGAAAAGTGACAATACTCGTTTTGCGCTTGTGCGAGGATGAGCTTAGAATAAGTAAAACATGGTTAGTCTTCATTTATGTGAATTATCATTGTCTATTTGATGTTCTATAGTTTGAATTGGTTATGACTAGGGTTCTGATGCATGGTCACTATCGGAGTTATTGTTTGTTTTGTTTGCAATGAATCCGGTTTTGACTGATAAAGTGGCGCGCCTTTGAAGAGTGCTGTCGCTCACAAAAGGTTTAAACAGCGGAAACTTTCAATAAAATTCGATTCACTGCCGACAAAACAAACAATAACAACTGTAACAACACCGAATACTTTATCATTTCTCAATAGTGATGAGGTAAATCGACATGCACTAAACAAAGGTTACGGGATAAACTACAATAGATCTAATTACTGGTCGCAGTGGTTTATGTTCCGAACAGAGAAAAAAAAATTAAATCAAAACGCTATGGTGACACATTTTGAAGAAATTACAAAAAAAAAAAAACATTTTGGACGTACAAGGAGCGGAGAAAAATTAAAAGCTCTTCCGAACATTTGTGGAATATACATCGAACGAGGTGGGATATAAGCCATAGCGACTGTGGAAGTTATTAATTTATTAGCACAGTCTTCGAATTTTGTTATTATTGAATATTCAATGCAAATCATGTTTCAGAGAAAAGGAGGGACCATCAGAGCACCCTAGTGAAACGAACTGGATAGGGAGCTTGAGACTACCTGCTTTCTTTTGTCTTGGGCCTCCGGGTTTTGTGTTAGTTCTGTTGATCAAGGGCTCGAGTCTATCGCTGTTTGCGTGATCTGGCTTCTGATAGGAATTTCCCTTGTCTGTGCCTCCGAATTCAACCTCAGTGTTTCAGCTTACGGGTCCGCCCATCGTTTATTTGGCCTTCATGCAGGAGCTCGAAGATCACAAACAGCAATGCAGTCTTGATCAAAACGTTTTATTTTTTCAGATTATTCCAGTGCTATAAGTTGATTCCTTGTAAAAATACATCGTAATTCCTTTTGTCATATTATGAAAATGAGGATTGTTGGTTCTTCCTCCAATAAAGTTGACTAAATTTCGAATAGAATACCTAATGAGTTCTAAAGTTAGAGCGTGATCATAGTTCCAGAATCACGTTATCAAGAAATATTTCCTATCAATTTCCTAGAACAATTTGAATAGGCCATTATTCAAATTTATGCTAGAATGATAACAGAAGAGTTTCCAAAACCAGTTTTCCAGACTTCTGAGCTGAAAAATGTTTGAATTATTTTCATGAATAACATTTATGAAATAAGGTTATTTTTTCTCTTAAATTCATTAATTTTGTTAATTTGGAAATAAAGATCAGAAAATAATTTTTTTTCCGTGAGCTTCGAATTTTTGATCTTACGATTCAGTTCCATACCAAAGTCAATTCTTTATCTCTGAGTTATAGTTCCAATCTAAATCGATCATTCTCTTGTCATGTGGCCTAATGTTTTACTTTGGCATAGAAAAATCTTCTCTCCAAAAAACCTTACTACGTTCCTGGTTCCTTCTCCTGTAATGGCACTTTTTCAGTGTGAGAAAAAATTTCACATGAGAGAGAGTGCGAGATCTTTCCCGAAACCATGAGTGGCTGGCTGAGTGAGTTGGGATGTGTCCGATGGAATCTCGTTCGACGTCTTTTGTTGCTTGCAGTGTGTGTTACTTGGAATTGAAAAGAATTATTTCTGGTACTTTGATCTCGTGATTTAGTACCCTTTTCGCACTGCTACTACTGCCACTGCTTCGGCAATATTTTATGTGCTTCATAAATCTCGTTGGAACGCACTGTGCCGTAATATTTTTTTCTCCTCCCCAGTTGTGCTGTTTCATCGGCTGCTGATGTTTGGCGATCCGATTTGTAACACAGCGCCGGAGCAATTCGGTGCCATCGAAATCAGTCGATTTTTTATGAGCCGGTGGATCATGTCATTCAATGGGTGTTTCATAAAAATTCTCTATCGATAAAAAAAAAAGGTAAATCCAATGAGTGTGAAATTGAACGGAATACATACGCATCTGACCTTTTTGGTCCTAGGACAAATATTTCTCAATGCATGGTCTCATGTTTCAATCATTTCGTTTAATGATGGATGCAAATATAAAGCATTTTTATGTTAGTTACTAGAAAAACATATTTTCAATTCGATGCATTGAGCTCCAAGTATCAAATCCTGAGCAGCACAAAGTCGACAAAATTGGATTCAACAACTTGATTGAGACTAGAAAATTAGAAGAAAAATTAGTATTCTCCATTTAATTCCAACTACCTTTGCTTATCTTCGACAGATACGCGTATTTCGTCTACAATGTGCAGACTTCGTCAGTGTCTTGTACTAGTCAAGTCGAGTTATTAGTACGAGACACTGAAGAAGTCTGCACATTGTAGACGAAATACGCGTATCTGTCGAAGATAAGCAAAGGTAGTTGGAATTAAATGGAGAATACTAATTTTTCTTCTATTTTCTAGTTACAGGTATTCCACTAAACAGCTCAAACCCTCTACGATTGATTGAGACTTCAAATGATTCCTTCAATAATACCTAAACATGACGGTTTTAAAATGTGGTTAAGTAATAGTTCCCTACTTGATTCATCGTATCTAGTAAAAAAGGAAGCATTTAAGTTTATAAAACCAAACAGCTGATATTGAATGTACTTCAAAATATTAAATTAAACAGCAAACCATTCTAGAACCAATTCGTACATTCGTACTTCAATAAAACATACGTAGTTACATTAAGTATCATCGTTGAATTCCAATCTAGTCCTCCTAAAACATGGCCCTCCAATCCCAGTAATTCCTCATCCCAAACCACAAAACAATACGCTCGACCAACCGACCATCAAATCATTAATTCAATTTTCCTCCACTTCATTCGATTTTATGCAACATTGTTTAATAATTTCATCCAATTGCCAAAAATTCAATTTCCCGGTCGGTCGGCAGGCGAGACAGTGTAATCAACAACTAAACATCCAACCTACACAATCGTCATCACAGCGACGGGAAACACGGACAACGGCGGGACTTTTCCCAGCTCCATCCCATGGAACGAGGATCCACAGCGCGACAATTTACATTTCCCTTATTTTTTAACCTTCTCTAGTCCGGAATCGTCAGAGTGCGAGAATCACTGGATGTTTGCTTTTGCAGCTTTTTTTTTGCGGGTGTTCTACAACCATGTTGGGTACTGATGCCAGCACCAGGATACAACGTTCAACCCGACCAAGCGTTTCCCTTTATTCGATTGCTGTTAACAGTTGAAGTTCACGTTGCGTCTTTGTGGGTGAGAACCATTTCCCCCGACTGACTGGTTCGAGGTAGAGATGGACAGTCAGTAGATGTGTATCCAGATGATGGTTGATTTCATATCAACTGAATGTTCGGTTGACCAGAAAATTAGCTTATCCGAAATTAGTTTTGCCCTAATTAGTGATGGCTCTTCGGAAACAGGTTAGTATAACGTTGCCACCCTTATAAAATATTTCTTGATTGAAGTAAAAGTAAATCGATGTTCAGTTGAAACATGCCCATCTCTAGAACGCGAAAAGCAATGTTGTTGCCGTTGCTGCAGTGTAACCAAACATAATCAGTCAATCTCTATGCAAATTGTTTTATTTCTGCCGTTCCGTTCTTTTTATATCGCACCTTTTGACTGTTTAAACAGAACCTCCCTACTCGGAACCGGAGTCAACCCCCCGCTTGAGTCCGCTTGATGAAGAGCACCGTTCAACCCCTTTGCGAGATTTTCTAGATTATTTCCAGAGTTGTTTTTGTTTTTCTCTATCGTTTTTTTTTTATCGTTCAATGAACGGCGTAGAGTTTTTCTCGGGTGCCGTCAATCTAATAGACGTGATATGATTGAGTCTGATTTGCGCAGTTCCCTTCGGAAGGGCGGGGGGGGGCACTAGCAGGTAGAATTGAAATCTCACGTGAATGTCTGTCAAGCTTCAATCAAAAATTTAAAATCATATTATCTGGATTTGCATTTTTTTTATAAATTCGGCCAGCTTGGTCAGGTGAAACCGATCTGGAGTTGTTGGTACACAATTTGATGAACAGATGAATCTAGAATTTTGTAGCAGTGTGCACAGCATTATATAGGGTGTTCGGTTTCTTAGTGCAAAGATTTTCAGGAGCGATAGGGTTGTAACGTTTGCATTAAAAATGGACTTTTTTTTATCGAAAAAAAAGCTAAGACAGAAAATTGCTTTTGATAAATTTGCCATGGAAGGTAATTATTTAAGCCTACTTGCAAAACAATTCTACACCCTTGCGAGCGGCCTTCCGGCATTTATCCGGAACATTGGCGGACGAAAACATGCGTGAAGGCATATTTTTGAGTTATTTCTTTGTTTTATTTATTAATTCCTCCTAAGTTATTGCGACAAAATTGTTGGAGTAGATCTTACGCTTCAGGTTGGCCCTCAAATTCTCGATGGGACGCAGCTGGGGGACGTTGAGCAGGTTCGTCGACTTTGGTACCACATCGATATTCAGCCGCTGCATCTCCTCCAACGATCGCTTTGAGTAGTTGGCCAACGTGAGATCCGGCCAGAACACCGCGTCTTCGCCCTTATGGTAATTCTTGATGAACGACGGAATTTCCAGCAGGCATTTAGTTCTATCAATTTCCCCGTTCACGGCCAGCCGGAGCGAATGAAGAGCGGCTTTGACATGCCCTTGTCGTTGATTTCAGCCACAGCAGCACTTTCCAGGATGACGTCAGACAGCATGAAGCAATTAGAAAAGTTATCACTAACACAAACACAACTCGCCGGTCGGGTCACCTCTATTCATCCAAAAGTGTTTTTCTTCATACTGAATCGACGTAAACACCCGGAGCGAGTGGTACGATCGGAAGGTGAAGAAAGTGTACAATTATTATTCCTACCGTGATCGTTTGATAAAGGTACCTTACAGCATTGTAGCATTATAGAATTCCAATTGAATCGAAACTGTTTTCCTGCAGCAAAAATGAAGAAGGCCGTAAAAGATATCCACCAATTTTTCAAGCCAACGAAGACAAAAGAAGCCGAAGATGATACATAATCCTGCTCGGAATCGAATCGGATGTTGGTAAACGATGCTGCAGGAACCTCGGTGGCCACATCCGATCAGGTCGGTTCGGCACCTGATGGTGTGGAAAGTTCAGCGTGTCAAAGCAAGATTGTCGCCTCTCAACCGGAGTTTTCGGACAGGATGTGGATCCAAAGCTATCGACAACGATTTGGGGACCTGGAGGTGGAGCTCTTCCCGAAAACTCGTGATGCTAAACAACTTCGTGCGTTCTCCGGCAAATACTATTCTACGCATCAGTGGTTGGTGTACAGCGTAAGTAAGGACGCCGTGTTTTGCTTTTGGTGCAG